>CM028751.1:8624814-8724814 GCA_016801395.1 Leptodermis oblonga | reverse complement strand
ATTAAATTTACTAAAATCCTCTTCAAATTTATCCAAATTATTACCTAACAGATATCGTGATTAATTTGATGAAACTAACTGAACAACTCACTGTTCGATCAGTCAACGGTTGATCTGATAATTTCATCATACATAGTACATAGTTCATCTGGTAATATGAACAAACCTTAGGGGAAATTAGACCATTTTTGTTTAAATCGTTTCAAAAAGTCATTTTTGTATGAATAGTATTATATTTTTGGCCATTCATCTTTTATTACATGTTCTTAACAATTAATGCCTCAGTCAACCGTATTATGGATTCTTTTTACAAAATGAAAAAATGTTTATGGGCTGATTTTGTAGAGCCTATTTTTTTTTTATAAAGTTTTGGGATTCATAATTAGTATCAAAATATTTTTTATTTTGTGAAAAAAACACATATTACCGTTGACTGGAACGTTAACAAGAGAATATGTAATAACATGTTAAAAGAACCAAAAGTGTAATACCATATATACAAAATGACTTATGCAATGACTGAAATAAAAGTGGTCAAAAGTTTAACTTTCCCTTTTCGATAATTTACCAAAACTTGAAGGGTTCAACAACCCCTTTTGTCAAACACGGGTTTGACATTTTAGTTCTGAAATGGTAATTAACAACAACTTGAATTTGTGTACAAAATTACCATAAATTTTGTGAAGTAAAAGAACAATAGTACGTATTCATCAAGAACAACTGGCTCCCACATCGGTGAATGCAGTTATACAAATCCTGGTCTTCATCAATATGATCATCATGCTTCTCCATTCCTTCACACCTTAAGGGGTACTGTAAATAGTCCCGGTCACGGTACTACCGGAACCCAGTAATTTTTATTGTTTATTTTAGATATATATATCAATCATAATTATCGATAAGGAAATGCGCCGGCAAATTTTCTGGCAAAGCTCGCATTCACTACACAGGCTGATTTTGATTTCCATCAGGGAATTCTCCCTCTTGGTTTGGTGAAATTAGTCGCATCTGATTTAACTCAGATATCTTTCATCAGGCTCTGATGATCCTTTGTGTATTTCCTTTATTTTTCTATGATTATCTAATAAAGGCTTCGCCCATGTTTGCAGCTGTATTAATTTTGCCAAGTATGTTTTCATTTCTAAGAGAAATGATGTTTCTTCACATTTTTTTATTAATTGTTTGCACTTTGCAGCGTACCCAAACCGCGCTCTCCTCCGGGTCCCCATTAATTTCTACGGCGGGCAGCGGCGGCCCGTATCCAAATTGCAGATTCAATTTATTCTACTGAAGATACAACCTTACAAAAGCTTTCTATTTCTGTACTGAGAGTACTTGCACAATTCTAATGAAAACCCTAAAGTATAGGTTTTAATTTACTTGACGAGGTCCTATGTGTCACTTCAATTAGAGAATATATATAATTCATTGGTTCTCAAACTTGGTATCATATCAAACTTCCGTCCTCGATGTGAATTGTTTCTCCTTCTTCCTATGTGCATCACCCAAATTTCTTCCAAAATCAACCGGACAAATTTTGGATTTTTAATTGCCAAATTATTTTTGTAACTTTCTTACCACCACTGCATTATTTTCGAAGATTTTAATATTTTGGGCTCTATATTCATCATTGTCTGCCGACGTTGAGTTGCTTTTAGTCAAAATTTGGATGAGGAATTACATGAAAACAAAAACTCAAGTTTGGAGACCCCAAAAAAAAAAAAAAAAGAAGCAATTTCAAGCTCTGAGAAAATGTAGAACTCAATGAAAACACAAAAGTATGTTGTAATTAATGAATGCAATCCTTTGAGCTATTTTGAAAATGACACGAGTGGTACGAAATAAGTGGTAGAATTGTGAGCAATAAGAAAAATAAACCTCTCTCTGGCAGATCCAAAACTTCTACAGGAAAGATTGATTGTCACATGTTGAATATTCCACAAAGTCACCTAAATTTCATGAGAATTTAACCTTTCCTATCAATTTTATCGCAGAGCTATTGGTAGAAAAATTGATTGTTTTTTTTATTTAACACATTTTACTTTAGTTCTTTAAGAACAACGAAGTAAAAAAGTTAACTTGTGAATTCAGTTCTTTTCAAAATCGAAATGAAAAAAAACATACCATTAATTCTAACTATTTTCCTTTATAAATTAAAAGATCAACTTAAGAATTTTCGGACCGACATGGTATCGTCAATTTTATGTGTCGGCCACGAATAATGGTTGGTCAAAATCTCAAAACTAACGCGTTATAAGCATTTAACTGACGAAGAAACGGTCTACTTCTACTAATAGTGATAATATAAGTTGAGTGACACAATAATATGCATAATTTTGAGGCGCACACATACGTGTGGGGGTGGGGTGGGGGGGGGGTCGATAGTCATTTTAAAGGATCATTCATTTAATGGATAATGATCTATGTCCCATCAGGTCCTGAAGGTGGTGTGGAACTAATTCGGGCAGGCTTCGATTTGCTAGGAGGCGTGTAGATATTTGTAGAGTCCCCTGCAAAAGTAAGGAACATATAAATTCGGCTGTAAATTAAGATAAGCATTTCTTTGAATTAACATATGTTTTAACTACTTTTCTTTTAGTTTTTTTAAACACCCATAGTAGTATTATTTATAGTAAGTTACAATTAAAAAGTAAATACATACAAACATGTAATTATAGAAAACTACCAAAGGATTTGATTGAAGAAAACAGTACAATTTCATTACAGAATCATTTCATTCAGTTATTTGAAAATCAAATGAATCTTTCATTAATCAAAATAAAATTTTAAAAAAAAATTGCGAAATACAATTCAATTCAAAACAAAACAAAGCTTCAAAATATTGCTTTCACTCTTTTGTATTATAAGTAAATTTACTACAAGTTTCGAAATTAATTTATGTTTGAGTGAAACTAAATTACTAAAATACAGGATTTAGACTATGATAAAGGTGTTAAATTTGTTGGTACTTAACCATGAGGGTTCTGCCAAATTTTGTTGCGGAAAGCGCGGCCGTCGGGACGAGAATGGTGGAAATGATCATTAATAGAAATAAGAAGAAGAACATGAAAGCGGGAGAAGTGGAAAACGTTTTCAGGGTCACTTTTAGTATTGGATGTGCATGAAAAAATGGGAATTGTTAGGTTTGAGATTCTATTTATATAATTAATTTCAAGAGAAAAGCGTGTTCTCAATCTCAATTCTCTCGTGTAGTTTTAGTATTTTCCACACAAGTTTGTTTGGAAAACTAATACGTAATTTATAGGCATTTCCAAGAGAAAAGCGTGTGTCTCAATTCTCTTGTTGGTTAATATTTTCCACATAAAGTTAGAAAACTTAATAAAATTACAACTATAACCTTGCATTGGTTTCACATAATAACAAACAAGAAATCATAATTAGTAGGAGTAATAATAGTAATAGTTTTATTGAAAATGTGAATAAATATTTAATTTTGAAAACAATAGATAAGAGTAATTTCTGAAGAATATTCACAATTTTTTTCTTAAAATATAAAACATCATTTATTTTTGAAAAAAAATTTAAATAAACGAAAATCACAGACTTTGTTTGCCACGTGACCATTCGAGAAAAAATATCACTTTTTCCTCAAAAAATATTTCAATCAAACAACCTCATTTTTTTTCCCCTAAACTCATATTTAAAATTCATCTAAAATCTCACACACATTTTTCAAAAAATAACATAATCATCACATTTTTTTCTCTTTATTATACAAGTTCTCAAAAGAAATTTTCTAAAAATAGTTCAATTCCTAAAACAAAATTTTCCCATCTTTGCCGGCTTTGGATCCTCTGCTACAATTTCCTGTTATACGTACGTCTTAATAACTCATTGTAAATATTTTTTTTTGTTTAAATTTTTTTAACCAATTATATTATTGGCATTCTGCCTAATTTTAATATTAAAATTTGTTTTCATTAATCTTATATTTTAATACAATTTTACAGTATTTTTTTACATTTAGAATATAAAAAATTAAAATAAATTACATGTACATGTGAAATCATTAATGATTATATGTGGTGTGAAAAATGCTCCGTTTCCGTTTTCACAAGATAAAGAAGAAAAAAATACATAAATGCTTTCATTTTCACTACGAGCTACAACATTAAAGTAGTCTACATTGAAGTCATAATCGTGCAATGCCCGGCCATAGCCGGCGTTTACTTCAATGTAGACTACTTTAATGTTGTAGCTCGTAGTGAAAATGAAAGCATTTATGTGGTGTGAGAATTGTTTTTGGCTAGTCTCCAAATTTGAATTTTCAATCCCCATGTAATTCATCATTCCCATTTTTATTCTGGAGTGCCAAACGTACTCTAAACAATTTTTTGATCATATTCCATGAACTAAATTTCTGTCACAAGTTTGTATTAATTTTCAACACACGGCTTGTTCGATTATTTTGCTCTAGTCTTGTGGCCATCGAATTTGACAAGTCGTAATCGGGCAACGCCCACCCTTACCGGCGTTTACCTCAATGTTGACTACTTTAAGACCTTTCTCGCACAGGGCCAAATTTACAAGATTTTTTTTTCCAGAAAACGTTCGGTTTCGAATTTTGTTTCGAATAATCTGAAATCGATTCGAAACAAAAATTCACGAAAAAAAGAAAAGAAAGACTACAGTTAAAATTTTATAAAAAAAAAAAAAGAGAGAGAACCACGGATTTCGGATAAAAATTGCGGTTTCGGACCAAAAACCAGTTTTGGATTAAAAAAAAACCCTATCAAAACCGATCCGAGACCAGATTAGAAATCAAAAGCGATCCGAAGCTTCGGATTCGGATCGATTTTTGCTTTTGCTCACCCCTAGGAAATACGTTCAAAAGTTTAACCAGATGAACTTGAGGGGTGTTTATATCAATAAAAATATATTTATATACCAATTATAAATTACTATCCATATAAAAAATTATGAAAAAAAAAATTATGAAAAACAAATTGACACCCTTCCGATTAATTTTGAAAGTTCTACCAGCGTTACAAAAAAATTCTCCACATTAATTAACCTAAATCAGAATAAAAATAATCATTGTCATCATCATCGATCATCACCATGAGATTACAATAAAAAAAACAGACTACCAATCATAAAACTCTCTCAAAGAAAAGAATGCACACCTTTCATTAATGGTTGTTAATTTGTTTGTGTTGTTTCCAAAATCCACTCATCTCCCACCATATCCGCTCTCCACAATAGCTATAAAACATCCCAAACTTCTCCTTACTACGCCTTCTTTCGTAGAATCCTATAGAAAAAAAAAATAAAAACCAAATCGAATTAATTTGTTTCTTTTGTTGAAAAAAACCGGAGTAATTCGTATGGTTTATCAAAAATAAAAAAATTGAAAATAATGGCTCGTCAATTGGTTGCAGTTGCACTCATCTTTGTTGCCCTAGTAGGGTTGGTCTCAGATGCCGCAGGGGCTCCCGCCCCTGAGAGTGCACCGGATTTGGGATTTTTGGTCAGTGACGTTTCATCGTTACTGTCTTCATCGCCCTTGATCGGCGCCGCACCATCTCGATCTGAGATTGTACCTTCTTCTGGTGATTCCGCCTCCACCGCAACCAACGAAAGATCTTCGTTCTAATTGATTTAGCGGATTTTAAATTTTTCCAATTCTATTGCAAGTCATAAAAATTTATGTACATTGTTTTTGAGCGGAGAATTGATTTTTCCAAATATTTTCAATCTCTTATTACTTCTGCGCGTGATTGTCTTCTCAGTTTATGCTTATTATTACTATTTCGTTAAACAAAAATAGGGATTTCAAATAATTAAATTATTATATCTGTACTTAAAGCCACCGAAATATTTTCATCAGCACACAAAATCAATTGTTTTGAGGTTGATTGGGTGAGGGAAACAAATACTCGTATTTATCTTTTAATGAGAAAAGTTTTATTGACTTCGAAACAAAAGACCCACTCAGTATTTTAACAAACCACTTCTAGAATAAGGGTCCATTTACGACGACTTTTCTCGTCGTAAAAAGGCCATTTTGCGTCGTAAAATGTTTTTTAGGTCCAGAAATGCTTCTCCACGTATGTCGTAAAAAATGAAAGCATTTATGTTTTTTTTTTCTTTTTTCTTTATCTTGTGAAAACGAGCATTTCTCACACCACATATAATTATTAATGAATTAATATGTACATGTATAACTTACTCAAATCAATATAGGATAATCAAATTAAACGTTAGAAAGTTTAAGTAATTCGTAATTAATATTATTTTAAATTAAATATTTATTCACATTTTCAATGCAGTTATACTCCTATTGTTACTAATTATAATTTTTTGAAATTTTGTGTGTATTATTATCGAGTCAAACCAATGCAAGGTTATAATTGCAATTTCATTAATTTTCCTAACTAATATGTGTGGAAAATACTAAAACTGCATTAATTTGGGACCCCACGCTTTTCTCTTGAAATTGTCTATAAAAATAATCTCAAACCCATTTATTCATGCACATCCAACACTAAAAGTAATGATGACCATGAAAGCGTTTTCCACTTCTCCCCGTTTCACGTTCTTCTTCTTATTTCTTTAATGATAATTTCCCCCATTCTCGTCCCGACAGCCGCGCTTTCTGCAACAAACTTTGGCAGAGCCCTTCTGGGTAAGTACCAACAAATTTAATACCTTTGTTCTGGTCTAGATCGATCCTGTATGTTATTATCTTGTTTCAACGATCTACATACTTCAAAACAAATTAAACTTCGAAACTCTGCTTGTAATAATTTTACTTATTATTAAAAAGAGTGAAATCAAGATTCTGAAGCCTAATTTGTTTTGTTTTGTATTCGTCCTAGGTATACAAAAATTATTTAATTAAATGAATGAAACAACTGAATGATTTTGTGAGAAAGAACTAGTTATATTGTTTTTCTTCAACCAGATCCTTTGGTAGCCGTCTAATAATTACATGTATGTATGTATGTACTGGTTGGGATTGAAAACGTGACCCTTTGCTCCATTACACATGAAATATTCACTAGGCTGCTGATGTTTTTGATATCAATTATAGTTCCCATTATATTTATCCTTCACTATCTCTTAATTCTCCAAATAAAAGAGCCTAAGGCTCTGTTCTTTTCCATTTATTTTTACAAGAATTATCATTTTTTTCTTTCAAAACTTTAAATTTTGAATTTTGAACTGAGTAAAAAATTAAGTTAATTTTTTATGTAAACCCAAAAACTTTACATAAAATTTTTTGGTTACATAAAAAATTTGGGTTTACATAAAAAATTCACTTAATTTTCTATTCAATTCAAAATTCAAAATTTAAAATTTTGGAAGAAAAATTGATAATTCTTGTAAAAAGGAATGGAAAAGAACAGAGCCTTAGGCTCTTTTATTTGGAGAGTTGAGAGAGAGTGAAGGATAAAGCTAATGTTAAGTATCAAAAACATTAGTAGGGTAGCAGTTATACCATGCGTAAAGGAGTGGATGATTGTGTGTTTGATCCTAGCTAGTAACATAATTTAATGGAGGTAATTTTATCCTTTCAATGATTATATACATGATTTAGTCAAAGGGATAGAGAATTAGTTTTAAAAATATGAGAGGTAAGTAGTCAAAAAGGAATAACCGGGGGGTAATAGTTATTGAGCCTAATAATATTCCAAAGGGTGTTAAAAAGTAAACTAAAAGAAAAAGAAGTTAAAGATACTTTATAATTCAAAGACATGCTTATCTTAATTTACAGCCGAATTATATGTTATATGCATCGGTTGTAAAAATGTTTAATTTACAGGCAAACAAATCTATACGCCTCCTAGTCCTTGGCGCCATGCCGGAATTGCTTTGAGACCACCTCCATCGTGACGGGGATGAGTATCTACAGCTAGCTGAACGAATCAGCTGAGTCTTCTGTTGAATGATGCATTCGTCCGATACGAAAATCTTTGAAAATAATTATTTTATGTTTATCGAATATTATATATATATATATGTGTGTGTGGGTGAGACTATAATCTTTTTAAATGAACAATCAACCCTTTAAATTTGGCATTGTATAAATTAAGTATGTAATTGTATACTCATTACATAGGTCAAATTCAATGGCTTAATATTTCTTTGAAAGGATTATATGTATTATCACTCAATCTTATGTTATCGCTAGTAAAATGTACTCTTACTTCGTTGTTATCAGTTTCGTGTCTTTGACCAAACATTGTATGTGGCCAAACACTGTATCTCTTACCATTTATTCGTATCAATCACGCCATTTGCAAAATAGCATGAAGGATTGCTTTCATTAAATTATAACATACCTTTGGATTTTCAATGAGTTTTGCAAGTTCTCGGTAAAAATGGAAAGCTTTTGTAAATTGTATATAGATTGTAGTTAGACAATTCCAAAAATGCCCTTACTAATAGGCATGTGTTGTACGCATGACATGCTATTCCGAAAATTTAGAAATTCGACGCAACTGTAAACATAGGCCAATTATGAGAAGGCATTGTAACCATGATGTAATTGATTCAAATATTAGAGATGCAAGATAAATTAAAAAAATCAAATCAAATCAAAATATCAAGTTCATGGACTAAAGTAAAAGTTTTTAAAAATTAAAAACTAAACCAAGTTCATAGTAATAAAGGAGATAATAAATCTACTTGTTCCTAAATTTAGTTTCATGTTACGCTTTTAGCTTCCAATTGAAATTGTTTTTTGCTAGTCTCCAAATTTGAGTTTTCAATCCCCATTTAATTCATCACTCCCATTCTCATTCTGGAGCGCCAAACGTACTCTAACCCTTTTGATCATATTCCATGAACTAAATTTCTGTCACAAGTCTCTATTAATTTTCAACACACGGCTTGTTTGATTATTTTGCTCTAGTCTTGTGGCCATCGAATTTGACAATTCGTAATCGGGCAACGCCCACCCTTAACCGGCGTTTACCTCAATGTTGACTACTTTAAGACCTTTCTCGCACAGGGCCAAATTACCCAAAACACCTCTAACGATCTGCATAATACTAAACGAATCTAGTGACAATATTGGGTGCGTAGCCAGGGGGTCTGGAGGGGTTTGAATATCCCTCCAAAACCACATCACCCCATATATGTTAAACGTATTTATAGTTTTAAATGTTAAATATATTTATTTATTTGCGCCGAAAAAAAAAAATCGCACTAAATTCCTCATATCTATATTTTTATGTCTACGGCATGGTTGTTAGAATCGGGCCTAGACTCGTAGAATCGGCCGATTCTACGAGTCTAGACCAAGGAATCGAGCCAAACTCGGGTAGAATCGTATCTAATTTTAGAATCGCATCATCCTCTGTAGAATCGGGTAGATCGGCCTAGAATCGGGTAGAATCGGCCTAGAATCGGCCGATTCTACCCGATTCCACAAATTTATTGAATGGGCTCCGAGATTGGACCAAATCCACTTAAATATGCGATTTGGAAGGCCTAAATTTGGTCAAATTCAGGTGGCCCAAATTTACAAGTACACTATTTGGTAGCCCAAATTCTCAATTGCAATCATTTTCCCCTATCTTCTTCAATCTTCACAACTACGGGTTTTATTCCATTCAATTTAAGACTTCATTTTTTAATCTTCATTATCTTTTTTTTTGCCTTAACTCCTTTATGCACTACTTAAGTCTTGATGGATTGAGATTTGACATTTTTATTTTGGTTTTTATTGAACAAATATGAGTTTGTATGATACTCATTAAGTTTATGATATAATTATAGTTAAATACATGTGTATTTTCTATTTTCCGATTCCAGGATCCGATTCTACGATCCGATTCTACGATTCCGATTCCAGACATAAAACGATTCTATCCCAATTTCCGAGTTTAACAACCTTGGTCTACGCCCCTTTACATAGATTTAAATTTTTATAGAGTACTATTCGCACCCAAACACACACACATATATATATATATATATATATATATAATAATTCATGAATTCATATGTACATAACTTGCGAAACGGGTCAACCAAATCAATATATAGGATAATGAAACTAAACGTTGAAAGTCGGAAGGAAATGTTCCGTTTAAATTACGCGTCTGTTTACTTTGAAGCCAAAATGGTTTTGGATACTCTATTATACTCTCTGTTTCACGTCTTAATAACTCATTGTAAATATTATATTTTGGATTAACATTTTACCAATGATATTAATTGGCATTATAATAATTTTTTAGCCTAACGGTTCACCCTTTCTGGGGTATGGTATATTTATTTTAATTTTTTTATATTCTAAATGTGAAAAAATACTGTAAAATTGTATTAAAATATAAGATTAATGAAAAAATTTTTTTTTATTAAAATTACGCAGAATGCCAATAAATATAATTGGTAAAAAAAATTAAACAAAAAAATAATATTTACAATGAGTTATTAAGACGTACGTGTAACAGGAAATTGTAACAGAGGATCCAAAGCCGGCAAAGATGGGAAAATTTTGTTTTAGGAATTGAACAATTTTTAGAAATTTTTTTTTGAGAACTTGTGTAATAAAGAGAAAAAAAATGTGATGATTATGTTATTTTTTGAAATAATGTGTGAGATTTTAGATGAATTTTAAATATGAGTTTAGGAAAAAAAATGAGGTTGTTTTGATTGAAATATTTTTTAAGGAAAAAGTGATATTTTTTCTCGAATGGTCACGTAGCAAACAAAGTCTGTGATTTTCGTTTAAATTTTTTTCAAAAATAAATGATGTTTTAATATTTTAAGAAAAAAATTGTGAATATTCTTCAGAAATTACTCTTATCTATTGTTTTCAAAATTAAATATTTATTCACATTTTCAATAAAACTATTACTATTATTACTCCTACTAATTATGATTTCTTGTTTGTTATTATGTGAAACCAATGCAAGGTTATAGTTGAAATTTTATTAAGTTTTCTAACTTTATGTGGAAAATACTAACCAACAAGAGAATTGAGACACACGCTTTTCTCTTGGAAATGCCTATAAATTACGTATTAGTTTTCCAAACAAACTCGTGTGGAAAATACTAAAACTACACTAGAGAATTGAGATTGAGAAACGCTTTTCTCTTGAAATTAATTATCTATAAATAGAATCTCAAACCCTAACAATTCCCATTTTTTCATGCACATCCAATACTAAAAGTGACCCTGAAAACGTTTTCCACTTCTCCCGCTTTCATGTTCTTCTTCTTATCTCTATTAATGATCATTTCCACCATTCTCGTCCCGACGGCCGCGCTTTCCGCAACAAAATTTGGCAGAACCATCATGGTTAAGTACCAACAAATTTAACACCTTTATCATAGTCTAAATCCTGTATTTTAGTAATTTAGTTTCACTCAAACATAAATTAATTTCGAAACTTGTAGTAAATTTACTTATAATACAAAAGAGTGAAAGCAATATTTTGAAGCTTTGTTTTGTTTTGAATTGTATTTCGCAATTTTTTTAAAATTTTTTTTTTTTGATGAATGAAAGATTCATTTGATTTGTCAAATAACTGAATGAAATGATTCTGTAATGAAATTGTACTGTTTTATTCAATCCAATCCTTTGGTAGTTTTCTATAATTACATGTTTGTATGTATTTACTTTTTAATTGTAACTTACTATAAATAATACTACTATGGGTGTTTAAAAAAACTAAAAGAAAAAGTAGTTAATACATATGTTTAATTCAAAGAAATGCTTATCTTAATTTACAGCCGAATTTATATGTTCCTTACTTTTGCAGGGGACTCTACAACTATCTACACGCCTCCTAGCGAATCGAACCGTGCCCCAATTAATTCCACACCACCTTCAGGAATTAGTTCCACACCACCTTCAGGACCTGATGGGACATAGGCCATCCATTAAAGGAATGATCCTGTAAAATGACTATAGACTCCCCCCCCCCCCCCCCCCCCCCCCCCACCCACACACACACGCGTATGTGTGCGCCTCAAAATTATGCATATTATTGTGTCACTCAACTTATATTATCACTAGTAGAAGTAGACCGTTACTTCATCAGTTAAATGCTTATAACGCGTTAGTTTTGAGATTTTGACCAACCATTGTCTGTGGCCGACACATAAAATTGACGACACCATGTCGGTCCCAAATTTCTTAAGTAAATCTTTTAATTTATAAAGGAAAATAGTTAGAATGGTATGTTTTTTTCATTTCGATTTTGAAAAGAACTGAATTCACAAGTTAACTTTTTTACTTCGTTGTTCTTAAAGAACTAAAGTAAAATGTGTTAAATAAAAAAACAATCAATTTTTCTACCAATAGCTCTGCGATAAAATTGATAGGAAAGGTTAAATTCTCATGAAATTTAGGTGACTTTGTGGAATATTCAACACGTGATAATGACATTGAAAAGTCAGAAGTTTTGGATCTGCCAGAGAGAGGTTTATTTTTCTTATTGGTCACAATTCTACCACTTATTCGTACCACTCGTGTCATTTTCAAAATAGCTCAAAGGATTGCATTCATTAATTACAACATACTTTTGTATTTTCATTGAGTTCTACATTTTCTCAGAGCTTGAAATTGCTTCTTTTTTTTTTTTTTGGGTCTCCAAACTTGAGTTTTTCGTCTTCATGTCATTCCTCATCCAAATTTTGACTAAAAGCAACTCAACGTCGGCAGACAATGATGAATATAGAGCCCAAAATATTAAAATCTTCTTCGAAAATAATGCAGGTGGTAAGAAAGTTACAAAAATAATTTGACAATTAAAAATCCAAAATTTGTCCGGTTGATTTTGGAAGAAATTTGGGTGATGCACATAGAAGAAGGAGAAACAATTTCACATCGAGGACGGAAGTTTGATATGATACCAAGTTTGAGAACCAATGAATTATATATAATCTCTAATTGAAGTGACACATAGGACCTCGTCAAGTAAATTAAAACCTATACTTTAGGGTTTTCATTAGAATTGTGCAAGTACTCTCAGTACAGAAATAGAAAGCTTTTGTAAGGTTGTATCTTCAGTAGAATAAATTGAATCTGCAATTTGGATACGGGCCGCCGCTGCCCGCCGTAGAAATTAATGGGGACCCGGAGGAGAGCGCGGTTTGGATACGCTGCAAAGTGCAAACAATTAATAAACAAATGTGAAGAAACATCATTTCTCTTAGAAATGAAAACATACTTGGCAAAATTAATACAACTGCAAACATGGGCGAAGCCTTTATTAGATAATCATAGAAAAATAAAGGAAATACACAAAGGATCATCAGAGCCTGATGAAAGATATCTGAGTTAAATCAGATGCGACTAATTTCACCAAACCAAGAGGGAGAATTCCCTGATGGAAATCAAAATCAGCCTGTGTAGTGAATGCAAGCTTTGCCAGAAAATTTGCCGGCGCATTTCCTTATCGATAATTATGAATGATATATATATCTAGAATAAACAATAAAAACTTACTGGGTTCCGGTAGTACCGTGACCGGGACTATTTACAGTACCCCTTAAGGTGTGAAAGGAATGGAGAAGCATGATGATCATATTGATGAAGACCAGGATTTGTATAACTGCATTCACCGATGTGGGAGCCATTTGTTCTTGATGAATACGTACTATTGTTCTTTTACTTCACAAAATTTATGGTAATTTTGTACACAAATTCAAGTTGTTGTTAATTACAATTTCAGAACTAAAATGTCAAACCCGTGTTTGACAAAAGGGGTTGTTGAACCCTTCAAGATTTGGTAAATTATCGAAAAGGGAAAATTAAACTTTTGACCACTTTTGTTTCAGTCGTTGCAGAAGTCATTTTGTATATATGGTATTACACTTTTGGTTATTTTAACATGTTATTACATATTCTCTTGTTAACGTTCCAGTCAACGGTAATATGAGTTTTTTTTCACAAAATAAAAAATATTTTGATACTAATTATGAATCCCAAAACTTTATAAAAAAAAATAGGCTCTACAAAATCAGCCCATAAACATTTTTTCATTTTGTAAAAAGAATCCATAATACGGTTGACTGAGGCATTAATTGTTCATAATATGTAATAAAAGATTAAAATGGCCAAAAATATAATACTATTCATACAAAAATGACTTTTTGAAACGATTTAGACAAAAATGGCCTAATTTCCCCAAGGTTTGTTCATATTACCAGATGAACTATGTACTATGTATGATGAAATTATCAGATCAACCGTTGAGTCAACGAACAGTGATTTGTTCAGTTAGTTTCATCAAATTAATCACGATATCTGTTAGGTAATAATTTGGATAAATTTGAAGAGGATTTTAGTAAATTTAATTGTAGTATAACGTCAGCTGCTTTTTTCTTTTCATTTTATATTTTTAAGCCAGTAAACTTACTCTCCTACTGGTTTAAGATTAGTTTGGCAATTTATAATTTGGCCAAACTTCAAAGAAATTTGAATAATTTACCATTCAATTTTTTATTTGCATATTCAATTCAATGTTTGAGAGTAGGTCAAGTTGACTCTTACAATCACCACTGAATTAAGGCATTGAGGACACACATGCCTCTATTTTCTTTATCATAATATACTTTTGTAAGGGTGTTAACCACAAGGTCCGAGGTTCAAGCCCTCTTTGTAACGGTTTGCTACTGCCAAAAGGCCCCTAAACTTCAAAGACCATTCAGCCATCTTAATCTCATATTTTTCGTCACTTGCGTTTTTTTTTTACTTTGCCCACTAAATTTTAAAAGTAGTTATTTCGCCCTTTTATGTTAACGAAAAAACTTGTGTCTAACTTTTGGACTCTGCAATTTTCGTTCTCATAGAAATATGTGATACTTATATATATATATATATATATAAATAAATAAAGTGAGTATCAACTTTAGCCTAAAAAATATCACATGTATGCTATGAATTATCACATATTTGCGTATCGACTTTGATGTATCACTCAATGCTTATGACATCCTATGGATTGTGTTTAACTCCTGGTGTATCGCCTATTTATGAAATAATAAATAAATTTTAATGATTAAACTATCATGTATTATGTATAGCCCCTCGTGTACCGACTTTAGTTGTTTCTTCTGATTCTAATATATATATTAGTTTACAGTACCATAAATTGGACCCCTCTTAGTTTCACATGGAATTTTCATGGCAAAAATTGTTCCTAGGAAATTAGGCCCTCCAAAATTTATCAGTTAAGCTCTCAATAAAATGACACTTATTTTCAAACGAAAAATTATATTAATTTTCAACACACAACTTATTGAACTATTTTGCTGTAGTCTGACTTCTATCCGATTATATAAAAGTCTTTATGTCAATAAGTCGAACACATTAAATGAAAGCATTTGAAATTTCCAATGTGTATATACCAAGGTCCATGGAAAAAAAGCCTACCACGTCCCACGCCATTCCTTACCCTTCGTTTACTTCTACTTAAAATTTTGAGCGTTCACACACAAACATATATATATATATATATAGATATATTCACAGATATAAATTAAAGCCAGTGTGTGTGTGAGAAAATTCAAGCTAATGAAGATCAATATCAACCCCTTTGGTTTTTGTTTTCGAATTGTTTTGTTTTTGTGCTGCTGCTTCATGTTTCCAACCGTTAACCTGCTACCATTCCAGGTCCAACCACCTGCCCTTCCGGCGCAAATAATATTTGACAATACTACAGGTATGTGTCACGCTTACCGAGAAGTTATTTCCGCAATTTTTATATTCATATTTTTAGTGAAACAAACTAATCGAGGAGGAGGTACGTCTCCTGTATAATTATAACAACGTCAATGGACATCACAATAAATCTATCTCCTTGGTTGTAAAATTGTTGCAGGTCCTAGAATTGAAGATATGGTTGAGATTAGTGTGTCTCCAAGTCCCTCGCCTCGTGGGCCCGGACCGGAAATGTAGTCGCTAGCTCCTCCGAATATATAGATAATTATCATCAATTACAATTGAGATACTCTAGGGAGTTCCCTACATTGGGGTTAACTCCTTTTTGTCTTTTTAATAGTTTCGCACTAGTATAGGTTGCATCTGTATTGTTACATTTTTTTTGCATTTTGAGGTATATAAGACTCATTCTGTTCTTTGGAATATTTTTTTGCCATTTGGCCTTCCAATTTTTAATAAAGGGTCCTCATACCCCCAGTCACCTAATCGACTGTTACCAAATTTATTATGAAATAGCCTCTCCCCTTTGTTTCTAGTATTGTATTTGTGACGGAGCATGCGGATCGGATTTGGCGTATAGGAATAATTTGGACCAGCTAAAATGAAATAGGGATTTTTGGGTTTCGGTGGTCATCTACTAGACAAAATTCCATCTTCAGACTTTCAAAAAGCTGTTTGTGCCATTTTTGGTAATTTTTGTTTTTGTAATATATTTTGACTAAGGTCATTTATTTTTAGGTATTGTTCCATTATTGTTGTTTCCTTTAGTATTTCAATTTCATGATGGTTTTTGCTAGTTTTTCTTTTTTTACAGATTTTCAAATTTTTCTTTATTTTCAACTCCCGACGCATTTTCCGTAAAAAAAAAAAAAGGCGTGTCATTTACTGTACTACTCTGCTTTTGATTGAATAAAATTCCAGTATGATAACTTACCTAATTTACGGTAATTCTAATGTGAATTTAACGAATAATGGATGTTTGATTGATTATCAATTGTGTGTTAATTCAACAATTTTTCAAAAAACTTTCTAATTCCGTGAAATATTTGTAATAGTGATTTAGCTTCTGCTACGTCGCACAGTGATGTTTATTTTTACTGTGCTATATATGAAACTTAGTTAAGAAATTACCCTAAAAATTGAGTTGTTTCATGAACATTTTTTTTCCCCATCAATTACAACGTTATAAGTAAGATTATGCTCTTACTCCATCGAATTTGATATTATAATTATTTAATTTATTCTATAATTATATTTTGTTTATGGTGGGTTTAGAAACTCATTCTATTAAGGTTTATGAAATTAATTAAAAGTTAGATAAGAGAACCTTTTCCCCTATGCTTGAAGCCTTGAAGAGTGGGGAGCACTCATTTCGAGAAAACGGAAACTAAAGAGTAATTTTCTCCTCGGACCAATTTTTATCTAATTATTAATAAAGGGTTCTCGTGCCTCTAATAACTGAATCGATTGTTTCCTTAAAAAATAAAAACAAAAAAATGATTAAAGTTTATCTGGTTTTAAAACAAACTAATGTTCATCAACTTTAATCGTTATATATTGCCTTGAAGTTTCCTGTTGAGAAAGTTACTTGATCTATCAATTTTGAAGGTTTCAACTGCGTACAATTAACACAATTAGTCGCTTATGGAAAAGAAAAGAAATAATTAAAACAATCTAAAGTCAAGATCCTTTTAAAATTCGAACGACCTTGACGGTGGAATATTTAAAACGTGACAGTAACGTATGTGAAAGGACAGAGGCTTTGAATTAGCCAATATTTTTTCATTTCTATTTATTTTTCCTTAATGAACTCACAATATGAAAAAATTATTGGATGTATCCGTTGCATTTTTAAAAGTAGTGCAGCAAGCCTATCATAATCGAAAATTCAAATTTCTATTTATTAATGGCCTCTTACATGTACATCTATTTTTCCTTAAAATAGCACTCTCACCATCCCATGCGGTGCAATGGATGCACCCAAAATGACCACCCTTTCAAGACAAAAATGACCTTATTTGACCAAGTTAATTCAACAACATTTTTAAAATAGCGCAAAATTGGTACAACATAAGTGGCGCAGAGGATCACGTCGGTTAAATTACAACACGCTTTTGGATTTTCATTAATGTCGGTCAGGAACTACTCAGTACAAAAAATGGCAAACTTTACTCTATTTCATAATTGTATACGAGGGTTGTTAGGCATTTTATGGGGTAGAGATGGAGGGCCAAATTCAGATCCTCTGTATCATGTGCTGCAATATGCCATCTCATATTCATGGATAACATTCTATTTGTATCCCTTGTGACTGTGAGAAACCACGTTGGATCACCCCATAAAGACGATCTCAGCTGGACAGCGCCTTGTAAATTAATGTGGACCCTGAGGAGGTCGTGGTTTGGGTACGCTTCAAAGTGCAAACAAAAATTAATCGCATATGTGAAGAAACACCAGAAAGTCAAAACAGATAGCTGAAATACACAACTTTACTGCAACACATAATATATAAATTCACAAGCTTAATCAACATTTCTCTTTGAAGAATCAAAACAAACATGGAAAACTTCCAGTGATTTTTACAAAAAAGAAAAAAGACTTACGAGGTTCTGTGACCCTTACGCCGTGATGTCGGAAAGGAATGAAGGAGCATGATGAAGATATTGATTAAGACCAGGATTTGGACGATGGCGTTGACCGATATTCGAGTCATTTGTTCTTGATTTCGTTCTTATTTTTCACCAAGATTGATGGATGGACTCTTCTTTTATACACAATTTAACTGAAGTTGTATTAGGTTGCAGATTGTAAATTAAGCAGCATCTTCACTGAGGAAATGTCAAACGTTTGACAAAGTGGAGTGGTTGAACTTGAATGAACCATTAAATTTTTTATTTTCCATATTCAATTGAACTGGTTGAATTGGTCAATTTGAGTTGTTTCATCTTTATGATTAAAAACAAGGACAATATCCCGTACAAACGGTTTACTCTAACTAGGACAATTCATCTTTTTTATATGTGTGATGATATACTCTGTAAAAATTTATAATGAAATGTAAAGGGACTGACGTGACATTCACGTTGCAAAAGTTTATTGAATATTTAAAATTGAAATTGCCGAGTGATAACAATCATGTGATGTGGTATTATTCACTCAATATTTTTACTCTCTCAATCAGGGAGGAATAATGAATGTTTTCTCTGTTCCATTAGAAAAGTTTACTTTCACACATGTATAATTTTTATGAATGTCAAGCTACAACACATAAAATAGTTAATTTGATATCATTTCTCCATTAATGCACTTACCTTTAAATGTGGTTTAATTTTGAACAACACATAATTATATAATTTAAATTAGTAAATGTATGAAAAGTAAAAAAGTTTGAATGCAGACTCTTCTACGGAAAAAAAAAATTTTTGAAAATAAAATCTTTTATTGGGAAAAAAATATTTTTGAAAGTGGACTATTTTTGTGAAACCGGAGAAAGTACAATTCAAGAGAGTATTTTTGTATAAATTTCTTGGAAGATAAAAAATGAAGCAAAATGGATAGCGTCTGTCGAAAGCCAAACTTTGTTGCGTGGCTTAAAAGCAAAGCTCCATGTCTTTATTTAGCTTGTTCTCTTGGTGACCCAACTTGGAAATTTTTAATTTTACGGAATGAATTTTTTTAGAGGGAATTTTTTTTGAAAAATTGTGTAGAAGAGATGAAAAAGTATAATGATTGTGTTATTTTTTAAATTTATGTGAGAATATTTTGAGGGAATTTTAAAATTTAAATTTTTTAAATTGAGTATAAATTGAGGTTATTTTTTTAGTTAGATTCTAGAAAAAAAAATGATGATTTTCTTGAAATATGAATGAAAAAGAACAGTAGTCAAGTTTTGAATATTTCTTCAAATTAAGAACGCCCACTAAAATATTTCATGAATACAACACTTTCTTTTTTGATTCCCTTTCTTTCTTTTTTTCTTCCAAATTTCTTTTGGAAAAGAATATTACAACAGCTCAACTACTCTTATAGGTACTATTACAAAAATAAACTCCATTAATTCTAGGGACTATGAAGTGAGCTATTGACTCTAAAAACCATTTACGGCGTCTCAATGGCGGCACTGGGGCCCATGTCTCCAGATCCCATGTATTGTTTCATTTATATATTTGTTAATTTTTCTAAATATTAATATTTCAGTTTATATATAAATATATATATGTATTTCTTGTCTCATCAATTAATTAAGGCAAACAATAGTACATATTCGTAAGAGCTGGTTAAGTATTCCTCTCTCTATTGTTATTGAGTTTGCTCAATTTGCATTGTAAAACTCATATTATCTGACTAGATAGGACGTTCCATTAACCTTTCGTTGTAAATTTTACTTAATTATTTTTCATCGTCATCGCTTTTTAATGCAATTTTAATTTTACTCTTAAGGAAAAAAATATTTTGTTTAAAAGAAATTCACTATTATAAAAAGTGAAACCAAATATAAATATTTTTCCTTATTCCCTCCTGAAAAATGGATATTCATCTTTTGGTAAAATGAGATTAAATAACATTAATATAATGCTAGTTTTGAAAGTTATAATACGCGGCATAAAATTGAAAAATTTTGTATTATTTTTATTAAAATTTATAAAATTCTCGTGATCTTTCATTGATGGCTTTTTGTTTGTTTCTAGATCCCCAAACTCAGGAAAACCAACATCAAATTAAACTTCAAAACATTTATCATCCGTTCATCCCCGCTACCGCCATGTTCGGTGCCAACACTACTTATTAAAACGTGCCAAAAATGTTCCCTCAATCCGCATTCTCTCATCCAGCAGCATTACTGCGAACCGGAGAATCCCAAAAGAAGATTAACCAAATCGAATTCATCATTCGTTAATCAGTTCATCAAAAGTCAAGAAAGGGAAAACAATGGCTCGTCAAATGGCTGCAGTTGCACTCATCATGGTGGCTCTCTTCGGGTTGGTCTCCGAGGCCGCATTGGCCCCTGCTCCATCTGCCGATGCTCCGGCCGCCTCCCTGCGCTTCGGGAGATCCTTGATTTCATTATCTCCGGCATCATCTCCCGAAGGCAGTGCTCCATCTAAGACTACGAATGTACTTATTGTTCGCATTCCCAAAGCCAAACCCAATCCATCAAATGCCAGAACATTGTTTAACTTTCTTGGCTTTAATTAATTTAATTGACTTTGTGGGTCATTAAATTTGCAAATTCTGTTGCAGTTAATGTTACAACAATATTATTTATGTACACTGCTTTTGCTGCAGTGAATTTTACCAAATGATTTACACTATCTTCTGAGCGCTCATGCGATTGATCCTCCTCTTAATTTATCCATACTTGCTTGATTATGATTATTTTGTTGAACAAATTTGACAATATCATTGTTCATTACCTTTTGTTATGGGTATTTAATCTGAGGAAAAATTACAAAATCATCTGCTGGAACTACTGATTGAAAATGTTGGACAATTTTCATAACTATGGGTTAACACAACGGTGAATGCAAAATAAAATATCAGAGGAATGACTTTAGTTACAAAAAATTTTCCGTATCATTAAATAAAGTGTCAAAATAAATATGTCCCAAAAAAAAAAAAAAAAAAAAACTTTAATGAAAAAAAATTGAAAAAGCAAATACAAGGCCAGAAAGGGAGTCAGCGGCGGTGATGACTGGGCTTTCGGCTTTCGGCGTCGGCAGCAGCTAGTGTTGGTCGTTGTTGCCGGCTTGCCGCTGCTGGAATTTGTTCAGTCGGTCGGTTGTCGGTCAAGGAAAGGGTTTATAAAAATAATACTACTACCCTTCGCTCCCGGACCAAGGCGGGGCGGCGGCACCCCTGCCCCCGCCTTGTGTCCGCCAAAACTAAATTATATTCTTTAACTAAAGTTAGAATCGCAGCCATGAAACTCCTAACGAAACAATTGAACTTGCAAACCAACAGTTAAGCTCAACATAAACTAGACTAGAATTAATATAAACAAACCAAACAGGATTTCAGAATATCTATCTTTTGTTGGAACAGATATTTGCTGGGCAATTGGTAAGGATCAAATCCCTAATCTTAGGCTCCGTTCTTTTCGTGACCGAATTGAGAAATTTTTGTTTTAGGGAAGAAATCATTTTTTGAAGGGTTTTGGGGATTTATGTAAGAAAGAAAAGAAAAAGTGTAATGATAATATTATTTTTTGAATTTATATGAGTAAAGGTTTAGAAGAAATTTTAAATTTAAATTTTGAATGAATTAGAAATATAAGGTTGTTTCTTTATGTAAGATTTTGGACCAAAAAAATGATGATTTTCTTAATAGATTTTACGAATATGAGCGCCTTCTGTGTTGTTTGTTTGTTTTTTTTTTTTTTTTTCAAATTTGGTGATTGTAAGTTTTTTTTTTTTTTTGAAAGTAAAAAGTAGTTATCGAATTAAATTTCCTTGAAATCGTATGAACAAGAAATTCTGGAACAGTGTCCCAAGAATTACAACCAGGGATACACGTTTTTGCATAACCTGCTAGCTCGTGTGCGATTACATTTTCAAAGAGCGGCTAAACCAAAATATCCCTTTACAAAGGCCTGAAGCCATTAGGTCCTTGATATCCCGGTAGACTGGGAGGCAAGTCACCGGGCAGCTGATATGGTGGCCTGAAACAAGCACCACAGCATCACACCATATTCTTGCAGCCATGATTAATGGTGACAGTAAGCTTCATTCTACATTAAGAGATAGAAACCAACTTTTTTTTTTTTTTTTCATTATTGAGTTCTAACAAAGATGAATTTATTGTTTGAATGAATACAAAATATAATTTGATAAGAAAAATATATATTTGCAAATACTCATCAGGATGATAGGCAAATTAGTTGTAGTGGTTCCTGTTGTGGGTGTGGTGCAAAGATCCTAACATGGTTCAGAGACGTCTCTAATTCAGTGTTAGTAACAGAAATGGTGGTGGCATTTACAAGGTGGTGCCCCAAACATATATTAACAGACGTTCTTCAGTGTTTATTAATCTTTATGTGAATTGTATTTAAATGCCTAACATTTGTATTCTAATTTTTCAATGTGAATTGTATTAAACCCACAGTGAATTATACAAATAAATAAATAATACAATCATTTATATTCATTTGTGGTATATAAAACAATAGTACCTAGTACAATTAATTAATAAAATTTTACAATTCAATTCTACGATATATCATATCAATTATTAGGTTTCTAGAAGAATGCCAAATGTGAAGTGAAAAAAGTATCGCATGTGATAAAGAATATACGTACTGCCCGCTAGACCATCAGACGGTTTGACTATTGACTGCCTCCAGCGACAAACCTTAAATCATGGTCATAATCATCACCATTACAATGCAAATTACGTACTATTCATTTGTAACAAACGAACAGTCGACCTTAAAACTCGCTACAAAAACTAAAAATGCTCATCTTGCGTTCATTGTTATTTGTTTCAAGATCCCGAAACTCAAGAACGAACATCAAACTAACTCCATTCATCCCCGCCATGTTCGGTCCCAAGACAACCTATAAAAAGTGACAAAATGTTCTTTTCAATCCGCATTCTTTCGTCCAGCAGCATTACTGCAAACCGAAGAATCCCAAAAGAAGATAAACCAAATTAAATCGAATTTATCGTTCGTAAATCAGTTTATCAAAAGCTAAAAAAGTGAAAACAATGGCTCGTCAAATGGTTGTAGTTGCATTTGTCATGGTGGCTGTCTTCGGGTTGGTCTCCGAGGCCGCATTGGCGCCAGCTCCATCTGCCGATGCTCCGGCCGCCTCCCTGCGCTTCGGGAGATCCTTGATTTCATTTTCCCCGGCTTCATCTCCCGAAGTCAGCGTTGCATCTGAGAGTGTATTTAAATTCAACACTTCCAAACCCAACCCATCCAAGGCCAAATCATTGTTTCACTTTCTTGGCTTCTAATTGACTTAACTATAGTTTGTCATTTTGCAAATTATGTTGCGATTAATCATATCACAGCAATACTATGTACTTTAATTGCTTTTGTAGCAATGGATTTCACCAAATGATTTAAACTATCTTTTAACCTATTGGCCATGCGCTTGATCCTCTTCTGCATTTGTCCATCTTAATTTGTTTTTTATTATATTTTGTTGAACAAATTTGTGTAGATCAATGATTATGATCTAAAGACTTCAATATGAACCAAAATAAGAGACATAAAAGAAACATAAAATAGTAACGCAAAAAATAAAAGATAATTGTTATAATTGATAACGTAGCCGAAGTGATCGATGAAAATAATTCGTAGAAAATTAGAAAATCATCATTTTTCCATTCAAGAAAATCATCACATTTTTCTCAAAAAATTTACACAACAAAATAACATCATTTTTTACTAAATTCACAATTCAAATTTTAAAAATCCCTCTAAATTCACACTCACATAAATTCAAAAAATAACATAATCATTACACTTTTTCTTCTCTTTCCTACACATTTTCACAAAAGAAATTCTCTCCAAAATAAATTTCTTCCATAAATAAAAAATTTCCTATTCCAGGTCACTAAAAGAGCAGAGCCTAAAAGATTGTTGATCGAAAACGATAGTCAGTCAATTAGATATCAAATAATAGTTGAATCCGCAAGAATAATGAAAAGAATGGCACACAAAAAGGCCTTTGCAGTTAAAAGGTGTAACTAAATAAAAAAATTACGAAAAAACAGAAAAATTACCCGTTTATAGTCCTTAATAAACAAGTGAATTCGGCCGAAAACGTTGTAGGTTATAGCAAAGCAATGAGTATTGCTCATTGGCCCATTTCCAATCAAGCCAACGGAACCCCAAACTCCACACTAACTTTCGCCGATCCATCATCTAAATAAAGCCAATGTCATCATGCCCTAGGAATCAATTGATCAGTTCAATCATAAATGGTGCATTTAGACACATTTATGGTAATTTCAATTTTAGTTATTAAATTAACACATTTAAGTTATTAAATAGTTAACTATGAAACTACTCAATCCATTAATATTTTGCTAATTGATTAATAATGTCATTATATTAAAATAGGTATTTATCTTCGAGATAATTGCTTAATTGTAAAGCACCCCCCAGAAGTAGAATTTCGTAAATGAGTATTTTTCTGAAATTCAATTGGTAATAGATTATAATCGGGTAGGCTAATTAATTTCAATACTAATATTACCCTTACTTACGGATGAAGTGGAGAAGGCCGCAACAGATCACCTCCCCCTAGATCCGTCACTGATTGAGATTTTGTTTTGTAAAACACGGATAGAAATTCGTATATGATGTATCGCGTATTGAGTTTATTCTTTGATATTTTGAGTAAGTAATGTATCACGTTAGTTAGTTGTATCAAATTTAATTACCCTCGTATGTATTGTGTATTAAATTTTGTTACCGACATACCGCAATTATGAATTTAGTTGTTGAAGTATTGCATATTGAGCTGAACATATAATGTATCGCGGTCCTCTTATGTATCAAATTAAGCTCTTGATATATCGGTGTCATATTAAAATACAAATATCACCTTAGTTGAAGAAAACACACGTATTAATTTTAAAGGTTGAATTATTGTCTGTCGAACCATTAACATTTCCATTGACAAACCTTAAATGATCATGGTCACAAATATACAATACAAATTACTAATTAGTTACAAACGAAAAGTCAACCTTAAAACTCGCCAAAAAAAACTAAAAGTTGCTCATCTTTGGTTCATTGTTATTTGTTTGTTCCCGAAACTCAAGAACCAACATCAAATTAACTCCATTCATCCCCGCCATGTTCGTTCCCAACACTACCTATAAAAACGTCCCAAAATGTTCTTTCAATCCGCATTCTCTCGTTAAGCAGCGTTACTGCAAACCGAAGAATCCCAAAAGAAGATAAACCAAATTAAATCGAATTTCATCATTCGTTGATCAGTTTATCAAAAGCTAAGAAAGTGAAAACAATGGCTCGTCAAATGGTTGCAGTTGCATTCATCATGGTGGCTCTTTTCGGGTTGGTCTCCGAGGCCGCATTGGCGCCTGCTCCATCTGCTGATGCTCCGGCTGCCTCCCTGCGCTTTGGGAGGTCCTTGATTTCTTTATCTCCGGCTTCATCTCCCGAGGGAAGCGTTGCCGTGTCATCTGTACTTTCTTCCAGCACCACCAAACCCAATCCATCCAAGGCCAAATCAGTCTTTCACTTTCTTGGCTTCTAATTAATTTAATTGACTTTGTGGGTCATTTAGTTTGCAAATTCTGCCGCAATTAATGTCATAACAATAATGTTATTATTGTGTACATTGATTTTGCAGCAGTGAATTTCACCTTAATTGCGCTTGATCGATCCACTTGTTGCTGCTTATATGGTATTTGTTTATGATTTTTATTTTGTTCAAACAATTTTTAAGATCATGGTTAAACGGTTAAGGAAAAGGTTGGATAATTTTCATAAATGGTTAAACATATACATTTCTAACGAAACTCAAAATTTCAACCGAACATGCTCTGGCTGAACAACTAAACTTTTACCTCCACTTAGAACTTTCGAACCAACAGTAAAGCTCAACATAAAACTAGACATACATCATAAGTAAACGGGTACGAATATACATCCAACGGTCGGAACAAATATTTGCGGGCCAATTTGGTGAGGATCAAATCTCCGATCTTAATATATGACGTAGTCTAGAGGAAGCTATATGAATGATGGAGAAAGATTTTGTGAAAATTAGAAAGCTTTCCAAAGACTGTTGAATCTACATCCAATATATTTGGAGTATTTTAATAAATAATTATAATGAATATAATTATTATTATATTAAATGTGTAAGTTACATGTTATAATGAATTTCTTGTAAATGCATATTGTAACTATTAATCAATTTAATTAGAAAATGTTGTCACATGCTAATATTTTGTGAAACTAATTTATAATATTGAATTAGCTTTCCAAGATATATGCTATAGCTTTTAAATGGTGGCAAAGTATGGGGAATGGTTTTCAAATAATTGAAGCAATGATTTAATTATTATTTATTGGTTTGTCAGTTATTAGCCTAAACAAATTCGCCCAACATTATTATTTAATGGTTGGCAATGGCGTGTGATGTTTTGCGAGATAGAAAGATATTCTTTTGCTAAACAAACTACATATTATTTGACAGAAATTTCCTTTACATATTTTGAGATATGTTTAGAAGAGTTAATCTACGGCATTTTAGAGATATGGCAAGACGACATAGTGTGTATCCGAGTTACCGTCTATTAGCGGTGCAGGATGATGAGTGGTTTACAACTAGTGTGATGGGCTGTTAAATCCTGGAGTAACAAGCTAAGAGAGAGTGATCTGCTGCACCGGATTCCTCTGCAGAGGCGTTTGAATCACCTAAGAATAGCGATTACGCTCCTCAGCCCATGCCGCACTAGTTTTCTTTAAATTATTGTTATTTACTTTAATTTATTTTATTTTATTATTTCTACTAATATTTGATTTTTGTTCGAGCAGGAACAACAATCTTGGGTGATGCAGTCTTTGTGGAGAATCAAGATTTTGATTATCTAATGTATGATCATTATTTTGTTTTGCATGTCACAATCCTTGGATTATCAAATCTCTCATGCGTACGCTGCTTAAGGGTTCATGGAAAACTAGTAGCAAAAAAGATGAAATCAATGAAGTCGTAAATACACTCGACGATTTTGGTATGACTTCTATATGAATTTTTATCAACCTTGAGGTATGTGTTTACACTACTACAGAATGGACTTTCAACGGCTGTGCTTTAACGGCGAAAAGACCAAAACCGCCATTAAAAACAAAATACGGACTTTCTACGGCGATTCTATATAGAACTGCCATAGAAAGACATTATCTACGGCGTTTATTTGATAACCGCCATAGTAATTAACTTTCTACGGCGGTTATTCTAAAACCGCCATAGAAAGGAACTTTCTACGGCGGTTGTAAGAAAACCGCCATAGAAAGTCGTCCCCTACTTTCTACGGCGGTTTTCGAATAACCGCCGTAGAAAGTTACTTCCTACGGCGGTTTTATTTCTAACCGCCGTAGAAAGTATGTTTCTACGGTGGTTTTAAAAGAATTGTCTTAGAAAGTGTGTTTCAAAAATCTTATTAGTAATTCAATAAAAATTGCTATTTTTGAAGTTTTCTTATAATTATTATATAACAATACTTAAAAAAATTTTGAGGGCCTAAAATAAGTCAACTAAAAATTTGAAATTTATTTATTGTTTATCATAACATAAAGGCAGGGGTTTGTATATAATTAATAAATATGATGAATTTTATTATAAAAATTGATAAATAGTAAATTACATATTTATTAATAAATTTAAAAAAATTTGGGGGTTAATTTACAAAAAAATAAAAACTAAAAATTAATAAGAATAGAGGAACGGGCGAGAATTCACAGTTACGGGCTTTCTACGGTGGTTGTAATTAAAACCACCGTAGAAAGTTACTTTTATGGCGGTTTCTTAATAACCGCCATAGAAAGTTACTTTCTATGATGGTTTCTTCATAACCACCATAGAAATAAAGTTTCTATGGCGGTTTTAATTACAACCGCCGTAGAAAGTCCATTTCTACAGCGGTTTTTGTTAAAAAAAACCTCCATAGAAACTTGATTTTGTTTGAATTTTAAGGGTTTCCCTTTGTTTCCATCTCCAGCCAACCGCGGCTTCCCCCTTTTTCCATCTCCAGCAAACCGAAGCCGTTCTCTCGTCGCCGGCACCCATCCTCTCACCGCTGGTTTTTTCTCTTGTCTTTCCCCGAAGCCGTTCTTCCGGCGGGGTTTATAACAAGATCCGCCGTCACCCAACTCCGGAGATGGTTTCTTAATCGGCCATCACCCACCACTCGGAGTTAATCCCCCATCATGATTCCACCACAATCAGTCCTTGTTGTGGGTTTCAAATCATAAAAAGGGTTATATCGAATAGTTTCAACTTTATTTAAGCTTTACAAATTTTATTGTTACTTGATTATTGCGATTGGCCTAGGGTTATTATTAGTGTTAAATTCGGGTTTGGTGAGATGATGAATGATTAAATTCGGGTTTGATTAGTGTTAAATTGGTGGTTTATTGTATGTTTCATTTTATAATTTTTCTACTGATTTTGGTTTGATTTATTGTCAAAATTGATTAGGTTGAGATTGGATTTATATATATATATATTGGCTGTTTACTTCAGGATTATGTTGTTATTGTATTGTTCTTGCTGTTAATGATTAAATTAATTAGAATTTGATGGATGCACGCAAAAATTTGTGAAGTTTGGTAACTGTTCGATTTATTAGCATGGAAGTTTTTGATATATATATATATATTTTGAATAAAGTTGAAATATATATATCAAAAACTTTCTACGACTGTTCTTGTTGTTTTTGATATATATATTTTGAATGCAGAGATAAAAAGATGAAATATTAAATTTTTTTTTTACAAATTTGGTACTTTCTACTGCGTTTTTTTTCAAAACCGCCGTAGAAAGGCCTTTCTACGCGGTTCCTAAGCGAACCGCCGTAGAAAGTCCGAACTTTCTATGGCGGTTCCCAACCGCCGTAGAAAGTCCATAACCTTTCTACGGCTGTCGGATAGATGGTTGTTCAAAATGGACGAAAACCGCCGTTAAATGTGCTAAATAACCGCCATTAAAGCCCCTTTTTGTAGTAGTGTTATTTGAAAAAATAGATATCCTGTGTACATGAGTAAGATGCACATAAATATGTTTTATGCATGTTTGTGTTTCTAAGCCTAAAATCTTATTAGATTCATGAGATGAATGCTTTACGCTTTGAGATACTTTTATATAATATGCATATACATTGATAAAATTATATATGTGTTTGTAACATGTACCATATATACCACTTTATAATTCTAAATGTCAAACTATACAAATTTAGAATTTTGATTGTGATGAGAAACAAGAAATAGTGGGGGTACATCTTGCACATATTTATGATTATTAATTTCTCTTGTGAAAATATAATGTTGAACATGAAATGGAAATATTTAAAATTATTTGAAATTTCATGAAATATTATGATCATGAATTTATATATGCTATGAGTTTGCTATAACCATGATTTATATGATTTAAAGTTATCACTTTGTGAAGGAATTATAAGATTATAAATTTGTAGTGACTAGTGGGGGCATACTAAAAATAATAACTGAGAAAATAGATATTAATGTTCTATTGAAATTAGTTTGCCATTCACTACATCAACTTGTTTTTCACAATATTATCACAATTGAGTATTTGATATATATGAAAATTAATGCTTTATGCATGTGACCAATTTGTGTGGTGTCATGAATTTTCATAAATTGTGAAAATATGAAATGAAAAATATTTGTTTCAATGAATATTGAGATTTGATAAATTTTGAGCAATGTATGATTTTGAGGATTATATGATGTGCTCAATTTTATTAAGAATTATTTTTTTTATATAGTAATGGAGTGTGAAAATAAGTGGGGGTGTTACCTTTTTGCACATAATATTTTGCAAATGGTTTTAGAAAACTCCTATTATGAAATTATTGCAAATACTTAAATGTTTGAGAATTTTGAGAATGAAGAGAATTCATTGTTTGCAATATTAATTTCAGATTATTTTTGTGATCATATTATATTTGATTCACTTAAATTAATTAGCTAAGTGCTTAAATGGAAATTATCACATTTGAGAAAATTTGATAAATGCACTTGGGTTGATATAACACTTTTCTTGCAATATGGAGTTGTTTGTTATTGACAAAATGGCTCCCAATAGTATAGGGTCTACTGGCCATTGAACACTTCAGAATGTAAGAAAATAAATTAATAGCTCCTAGTAGTAGACTACTAGCCATCTTTATGATGATTCCTAATAGTGAGACTACTGGCTATGCTCATTTGCCAATAATAGTAGTAGACTACTGATCATCTTGATGATGATTCATAGTAATGAGGCTATTGGTGATACTCATTGCCAATTATTGGTGATCTGGAGATCAAATTTGTACAGATATATTAATATTAATATATCTTGAGTTGATTAAAATTTTATGAGATATTTTCACTATTATGTGATTGGTGAAACATTTGAGATGCTAAAATTTAGCAATGTATTTGACATTGCATTGAGTGCTAAATGTCAAAAATTAATGTCTTTGCTATTATGAGAAATCCAAGCTTGGTGCAATGGCATGGATGTACCTTGAGGGGGATGAGACGCAAGTCCATTTAAAATACAAAAATCATGTGTAAGGATACCCAACCTAATGATTGGAGATCCCAAGAGTTAGGTTCAAAGGGAAAAACAAATTACATGGTGGTTGTAATAGTATGCACAAATTAATTTTGCCCATCCCTGTGGGTACATGTGCATACATCCTGTAATGATCTTTTGAGGATTGTGGTTTATTGTCCTTAATGAAGTCTATAGCTGTATATGAGTGGGGTGTCAGAATTACATGAGCACTCTTGATAGATTTCACCTACATGAGTGTGGGGTTTGGCCGCCCAAAGAGAATAACAACTTATTCTACTTACGCACTCATGAAAAACTGGGATTAGAGCACAAGGCCATAAATATTCCAGCTTATAAAAGCTCAACGAAGACACCTGGATAATCATGCGTGTGATGCAATATCCTCTATCTTTATAGTAGCCCAAAGTTCAAGACCGAAGTTCATTTTGCTTGGCTCTGGTATTAGAGATTGCCTTTACACTAAATATAGGTTCAAGGCATTGCTACCTATATGATGCGTGATGGTCCTTTTTTGCCACATTAGATAATGTCTATAGATTATACTTAACTTATTTTATTAAAATAAGTGGGGGATTGTTGGAGTATTTTAATAAAATAATTATAATAAATATAATTATTATTATATTAAATGTGTTAGTTACATGTTATAATGAATTTTGTAAATGCATATTGTAACTATTAATCAATTTAATTAGAAAATGCTATTACATGCTAATATTTTGTGAAACTAATTTATAATATTGAATTAGCTTTCCAAGATATATGCTATAGCTTTTAAATGGTGGCACAGTATGAGGAATGGTTTTCAAATGATTAAAGCAATGATTTAATTATTATTTATTGGTTTGTCAGTTATTAGCCTAAACAAATTCACCCAACGTTATTATTTAATGGTTGGCAATGGCGTGTTATGTTTTGTGAGATAGAAAGATATTCTTTTGCTAAACAAACTACATATTATTTGAGAGAAATTTCCTTTACATAGTTTGAGGTATGTTTAGAAGAGTTAATCTACAGCATTTTAGAGATATGGCAAGACGACATGGTGCAGGCTGATGAGTGGTTTACAACTAGTGTGCTAGGCTGTTGAATCTTGAAGTGACAAGCTAAGAGAGAGTGATCTGTTGCACCGGATTCTTCCGCATAGGTGCTTGAATCACCTAAAAATAGTGATTACGAGCCTCAGCCCATACCGCAATAGTTTTCTTTAAATTATTGTTATTTACTTTAATTTATTTTATTTTATTATTTCTACTAATATTTAATTTTTGTTCGAGCAGGAACAACAAATATTCTTTTTGAATCCATACTAGAATTTCAAAAAATTAGAAAAAATATATATATATATAACATTAGAATATTATTCAACATAAACTGTCGGAGAACTCTCTTTATATTGATGCGTCCTCAAAACCGAAGGAAAAGGCAAAATTTGCCAAAAAACAAAGGTAAAAAGATACTGGAAACATCACGGAATTGAAGTACTAAAGGAAGCAAGAATTAATAAATGAAAAAGAAAAAAAAAAAAAAAAAACACTTAAGAAGGAATTCCAATAAAAAAATCTAATCCAATCAAATATCCAAAAACGGCAAAATTCCCCGTTTAAATCCCTGAACGATGGAAATTGCCAGTTATTGCTTATTGGCCTGTTTTCCATCAACCTGGCCCACGAATTACCAAAAATCACATTTTCCCTTTTCCCCCATTTAGCTTCTCCATTCACGCTGACGCCAAAGCCACATGCTCCACATCAGAACTGTCGGCCACGATTCAACAAATGGTGTTTCAGAACCGTCGGCCGCGATTTTGATCTTGACTCAAGAATCGACGGGCCAGTTCTGGTTAATTAGAACTGGAAGCGTAGCCATGTTTAATCTTATCGTTATTTTATTTTTATTTGTTAACTCCAAATGTACTCAAGATTATGACCCCAAAAGTGTAAAACTCTTCCAAGCAACTTAGCACGTCTAAGCAACTTATTTATTTGGGCGAACGCTCAAGGTGAATTTCCCGTCAGCGAACTAAGCATGTCCATTGGTGGCGAGGGTTCGTACCGAAGTCGACCGCCTAAGGCCTTTGCCTGATATTGTTTTTTCAGGAAAAGAGGGGAAGTGGCTTTCTCCGGCGTCTGCATTTTGAACGGATGCTTCATTACTGCGTAACTTGTTTGACAGTAGGTCATAAGGAATCAGATTGTCGAGTTGGAAAACCATCGAGCAAGCAGCTTTGGATGCCAAAGAAAGGGGATCGGGGTACCCACCAGATCGGGATCAATCACCTGAACCTCCAGCACAACATCGGACTTTGAATACAGACAAGGGTAAGGCCAAATTGCCGGGCCAGGACAATCCAATCCAGGCAGCAACTCCAATCGCGGTCGCAGAGGAAGCCTTTCAAGTTGCGATAGAAGCAAGCCCCCAAATAGCAACTGCAATCGCAGTGCCTCAAATACCATAACAAATCCTCCTATTGCTACATCTGAATCTCCAGACAGTGATACAGAGGTTGTCTTCGCAGAAGAACCACTCGGAGTGTCAGTTGCAATTCATACTCCAGAAGCCCAGCACCCTGCGCAGGTCCCAGGCAAGAGCTGCGCGCAGGACAGCACACTCTGCACGCACCCAAACGTCAGTTGCGCGCATCCACAAGCTCAAGGGGCGCATCCACAATCTCCCTGCGCGCAGCCACAATCAACCAGCGCGCAGCAGAACCTGTTTGCCCAAATGCCCCAAATAGTGTACAGGCTGCTACTGTGGAGGTTGATGTTGCCTCTTCGGACAGAGACATTGGTCGGGCAATGGACCCACTGCTAATAGACATCCAGTTAAAACACTTAAAGAATCATAAATTTGATGTTAAAGGCTGATATTATTTGTCCCTTGTTCAGACCACTGAGCGATTAAAACTGTGAAACATAGCAGATGTGAAGAATGAAAAAAAAACAAAATAAAACTTGCACAAAACCAGGAATTATCACTTTCATGCGAAATACTAACCTGATGAACTGTAATATGAGAGATGGTAGTCTCAGGAGACTGGCTTCTCAAAGCTTCTGACAGATTAATGCATACAGCCAAAAACTTGAATGGATCTTCAGCATTCCACCACCAGCGCTTTCCTTCAAATGGCCTGTCAGCTGACTCAAATATATCATCCAGATGATTTTCAGTAAAGGCTATTCTGGCCTCATGTTGATACCCACAAGCCTTTCACCTCTCCATCTCCGCGATCAATGGAGTCAACGCTCAAACGCATCGCTGAAGTAGTGATCAATCTCCATGCCCAACAAATCGCATCCCCCGAGCCTACTAAACCTTTGTGGTCCAATGTCTATCAAGATGCTCTAGAAGTCCCGCCTCGGACCTCCCCTAAGCTCCACAAGTCCCTACCAGTCCAAAAATTAAAACCGCCGCAGAAAGCTTTCAATCCGGTCGTTTGACAACGGGTGCCCACCGATATTCCCGGATACTCAGCTAATCGATCGCGTGCCGCTAGGCCTCACATTCCAACTATGGCCCTTGAGAAACTGAAGATGTACGAAGCGGACTTTTGGAACGAAAAAGAAAATTACATCATAGGGTACAAGAAGTGCGAACGAGCGAGGATTTACTTTGAATCAACTTCGAAAGATAGAAAATTAAACAAAATGTAAACCATGATGGCCTTATTTATAATTTTTTTTATTGCATTTAATAAAATTGGTAACCAATCCCACGCTTAAAAAATAAAAATAAAAAAAACTCTTCTAAGCAATTATCATACCTAGCTATCGGGTTCATTGATAAGGAATTAAGGGGAAAATGAAACTCTTAGAAAAAGATAATTTTTAGCCACTCAATTTTATTTATTTATCTTTTGTGACATTTTGACAACTTAACTATTCAAAATCATCGTCTTTGATTTAGTTTATATTGAAATTGGTTGAGATCATTCCTTTGATCGAGCGGCATTGCTGTATCTGAGCAGGTGCATCGCCCAAATCAAAATTTATTGTATATACTCCCTCCTTATCATTAGCAAAATCATATTTGCATATTATTTTCAGTATTAGAAAATGAATTCTTTATCAAACAAATGGAGCATTACCACAAAAATGTATACATAAATATTTGACCCCTATGAAAATATAAAAAATAAAATTGGTCTCTTCAATAATTATATCCAACCTCCGCCATTGAGCTAGAGCCATGTATAAGCTTGGTGGCGCAATTGCCCCACTTCCGTTTTATGAAAGTACCCCTAGTGTTTTGTGAACATTACAAAAATAGTTAATTTTGTCTCACTAAAAATTAAGAAAAATAAGACAAAGATAAGGATAAATTAGGAAAACTTTGAATATCCTTGGCCCATCAAGTGTTAAGGGCTTCGTCCCGCCATTATTGAGGGGTTGAAATTTACGGAACGATTAAAAGTAACAATTATTTTTTTTAAAGGAAAAATGCTAAATAGGTAAATTATAAAATCTAAATAGTGCGAATAGTTGCGGAATCAGGCCGCCCCTAATATTGCGGTAAGATATACAAAAATGTTCTAACAAAATACTAAGCTAATTCATTCCAATCTTTGCCCTTCTTTTTCTTATTTTTTAATTGGACAAAATTAGCTATTTTTATAATTTTTAAATAACATCATAGCTATTTCCAAAAAATTAATTTGACCATGACTTAATCCTACATGCTACAATAGCTCAACAAACAGAAGTCCAACAATGAAAAACCATAATCATCGTCCACATCTTCACCATTCAACCTTAAAATCCTCTCAGAAAATTAACTAAATGCCCATCTTTCGTTAATGGTTGTTTGTTTTTCTTTCTCAAAATTTCACCATCCACTAATCTCCCACAATCTACGCTGCCCGAAATACCTATAAAAACAAGCTAACCCAAACTTCTTCTTCACTCATCAAAAATCATTCATCTCGCAGTGTAACTGCTAATTGCAGCATCCAAAATTTAAAAAAAAAAGCAAGTAAATAAATAAAACTCATTCCCTCAGTTCATCAAAAACCCAAAAGAGATAAAATAATGGCTCGTCAATTGGTCGCTGTCGCACTCATCATGATGGCCTTGGTTGTAATCGTCGCTGAGGCCCAAGACCCTGCTGCGATTCCAGCTGCGACACCAGCTGCTGATCCCGCTGCCGCCAGCCTTGATCCGTCAGCAGCAGCTGCATCCCCTGCAGCCTCATCTCCCTCCGACAGCCCCGTCGGCGCCCCATCTACTGATGCACCTGCCGGCCCCGCCCCATCCGGATCCGGCGCCAAATCCGTGTTCGGTTTCCTCGGCTTCTAATTGATATTTTTCGCCAATTCAATCAAACGCAAGGTCTGAAAAGAATTACTCCACCTATCTCGATGGAACAGTAACGAGATATGACTGTTTAGGGGCGGTAAGAGTAATTTTTTCCATTTTTTTAAAGCGAAGAATTAAACTCTTTTGACCTTGCGATTGAAGCTTTTCCGAAATTTTTATTCATATATTTGTAGGTTTTATGTTGAAGAGATTGTGGAGATCATAAAATCATGGTTAATTACATGATAAAATAGCTAGGGACTCCACATGATCACTTGTTATATCTTTGTATTTAAGGCGGCCAATAAAACTTAATGAGTTTTCGTTGGCCGGCCGCATGTTTTCCACCTAGAGTTGTTAATCCATGAATAAAATTTTTTTTTTCTTTTTTGAGAAGTAATCCATGAATATTTTAATTATAAACGTTCGTGTGTATGTTATTTCATTTCTCATTAATCTCGTAAACTACATTCTATATTTCTAGTGCAAATATTTAATTTGGAGTACAATTGCTCATATTTCTGTTGGGGGATTGAAAAAAGAAAAAACAAAGAGAATTCACTGCAACTTTAACTCTACATTTTCTACTTATCACGTTCCATGAAATGTGACCATAAAGAACGCACAAAAAAAATTAATAACAATATTAATAACAAGAACTCACATTTCATGGAACATAATTTATTGAAAGTTGCACATGTCACATGCAATAATTCATCTCAAATAATATACATTGCACAACTCATATTATTGCAACTTTCCATATTTTTTCCGCTAAATTATTAGTGGAGATTTATTCTCCCCTTACAACATGTGGGTATGTATTTTGCCCCTTGCAACATGTCTTCTCCTTCTAACTTGAGTGAAGATTCAAGTCATGAGTTTTCACTGGAAAATTAATGGCAGATTCAAGACCAATTCTATTAGCAAACTTGACCCATAAGTAAGGTAGCTCAGGTGACCGTGCCTAGGGCCCAATAATTATAGGGGCTTAATTTTTTAATAAACATACTATATTGTGATAGTGTTATTTGTGTATAAAATTTTATATTAAAGACCTGCCTACACCAGTAGCAAATCTCTAGCCAGTACATGGCATCACCGCTTGGTCATCTATCCGAGTCCACTCAGAGACACATCACTTCCAAATTTGGTTTAGATGTAGACATGACTCATTTCAGCACCTCTTACTGTCATGATTGTCTAAGCAATAAAAGTCATAAATTACCATTTTCTGCTTCATCACTTGTGTCTACATCTCCTCTCCAACTTATTTATTCCAAGGTCTGGACCTCCCCCACCCCGTCTGTCGATGGCTACAAATACTATATCATCTTTGTGGATCACTTCACCCACTATATTTGGCTGTACCACCTAAAACTCAAATCTGATGTCGCCACGTCTTCCCTGGCTACAAAGCCCTTGTAGAAAATTTCTTCTCCCAGAAAATCATCAGCCTATATTAAGACAATGAGGGAGAATACATGGGCCTTGCTAAGACCACTGGTCTTGCCCACTACTTATCCACAAATGGCATCTCATACCTCATCACCCCACCACACACCCCGGAACATAATGGGTTCTCCGAAAGGCGACACCGTCACATTGTTGAAACTGGTCTCTCGCTTCTGTCCAAAGCCTCCCTCCCCCTCCAAATGCCACTACTGTGTACCTCATCAATCATCTTCCAACACCAACCCTTAACATGACCTCTCCCTACCACAATCTATTCGGTTCACCAACCAATTATCACAAACTTCAAGCCTTTAGTTGTCTATGCTACCCTTGGCTTCGCCCTTACTCCGCTAACAAACTTGCACCTCGCTCCACCCCATGTGTATTTCTGGGCTACTCCCTCATTCAAAGTGCTTATTTGTGCTTTGACCCCAGAACCCAGCGGCTCTTTTCCTCTCGTCATGTTCGTTTTGTTGAGTCTGAGTTTCCCATGTCCACCCTCCATCATTACCTTGCCCGTCCTACAGACTCCACTACTGCTGCTGGCTCCCATCCCTTGCCCACCTGCCGACGTCATACACATTCCCTGCAGGTCGTTCCAGTGGCTCCTTGCCAGTCGATTCTACCACACCAGATATCTGACCTCCACTAACTTCGGCTCCGACCTCAGTCTCGGCCACTCCCCCGACCTCGACCCCATCCTCGGCCTCAACCTCGTCCTCGGCCTCAACCTCGTCCCCGACCTCGACCCCATCCCCGGCCTCAACCTCGTCCTCGGCCTCGACCTCCTCCCAGGCCTCGACCTCATCCCCGTTCTCCCCCTCAGCCTCCACCTCGGCATCGTCCCATCACTCTACCCCCCATCACCACCCCCTCACCCACTGACCCTACCACCTCCCCCAGCCCGCACCTCCACGGTAATCACTTGCTCACAAAATAACATTCACAAACCCAACCGTAAACTAACCCTCTCAGCCCAAGCACTCAAAGATATCCGCTGGCGCAAAGCTATGTCCGAGGAATTTGATGCCTTAGTTTGGAATGCGACTTGGGAGCTGGTCCCTTCCTCAGCTGAGCAGAATGTTGTGGGGTGCAAATGGATTTTTCGTATCAAAAGGTTATCTGATGGTTCTGTTGACAGGTACAAGGCTCGCTTGGTAGGCAAAGGCTTCCATCAATGGCCCGGTGTGGACTACCATGAGATGTTCAGCCCGGTGGTCAAACCGACCACCATTCGCCTGGTTCTCTCACTTGCCATCAGCTAGGGATGGGACCTCTGCCAACTTAACATCAACAATGCCTTTCTCCAAGGCACCCTTACAGATGCTGTCTACATGGCTCAACCCTAAGGCTTTGTTGATGCCGACAACCTCTCACCATGTCTGCCGGTTGCGAAAGGTGATATACAGGCTCAAGCAAGCTCCTCGGGCATGGTACAATGAAGTTCGCCACTTCTTACTTGCATCCCGTTTCAGGAACTCCGTTGCCGACACCTCATTGTTCATCTACAAGGACAACAACACCACACTCCTGCTCATTATCTATGTGGACGACATCATCATTACAGGTAACAATATATCCAAAGTTCAGGTATTCTTCTCTACTCTTGCCCGTCGCTTCTCTCTTAAAGACCTCGGCCCCCTTCACTCCTCAGCCACGTAGGCTACTACTCTCCCAGTGTTGCTACATTTCTGACCTTCTGGCTTGAACAAAGATGACTGATGTTGGTCCGGTGGCCACTCCCCTTGCCATATCACCCACTCTCACACTCCACTCTAGTCCGGCCCTCTCCGACCCCACTGAGTTTCGAGCTGTAGTTGGCAGTCTCCAATATCTGACACTCACCCAACCAGACATTGCATATGTGGTTAACAAGTTGTCCCAATACATGCATCGTCCCACCACTGACATTGGAATGCGGCCAAGTGACTTCTTCGCTATCTCTGTGGCACTATTGATCGTGGCATCCTTCTCCACCACCAGTCGCCTCTTGCCCTCCACGCATACTCTGATGCTGACTAGGCGGGCAACAAAGACAACCTCACCTCCACAAGTGCTTACATTGTATTCCTCGGCCGCAACCCTATTCGTGGAGCTTGAAGAATTAACGCACTGTCGCTTGCTCTTCCACCGAAGCTGAGTATCGCTCTGTCGCCTCAACGGCAGCCGAGGTCACCTGGATCACCTCCCTCCTCGGTGAACTGGCAGTCTCACTCCCCCAACAATCGGTTATCTACTATGACAATGTGGGGGCAACACACCTCTACTCCAACCCTGTCTTCCATTCGCTCATGAAGCATGTGGGGCCTTGACTTTCACTTTATCCGTGAACAAGTTCAAAATGGCACTTTATGGGTCACACATGTCTCCTTGGCGGACCAACTCGCTGATGTCCTCACCATACCACTACCTCGGTCTCGAGTTCAAGACTTGTTGATCAAGATTGGACTCTCCTCACGGACATCCAACTTGCGGGGGCATGTTAGAGATAAGAGTTAATGAAGCCGAGGTGAGCTCCCCAGGTCGTACCCTGAAGCCAGCCGAGGTGAGCTCCCCAGGTCGTCCCCTGAAGCCAGCCATATCAGTCAAACCTTTATTCCATTATACTCTTCATGCAATCCTCCTCCCATTAATGTTGTATCCCTAGAATTATTCTTTTAATGAATTTGTTTTTATCATATGTGTAAAGGTTAAATATAAATAGGAGATTACACTCAATGTAAAGGCATGCCATTATTTATAAACAATTGAATATATTTCTATAGATGTATCATATCAGATTACATATCAAATACAAAACAACGTTTTATGCTTTTCTCTTTAATTTCAAATTAAAATTACATTAATTGAAGTCCTGAATTTTATTCGGTTACTTTTGGACAAAATAAAGCCAATATTAAACCAACATTGCAGTAAGTCCTTCCATGATTATTGTAAATGTTAATTACATATATATATATATATATATATATATACAAATGAATAACATCGGACTAGTAGTCAACCTTAAAACTCGCAAAAAAAAACTCGTCAAACGTTGTTTGTTTCAAGATCCCGAAACTCATGCAATTATTTAAGAACCAAAAAAATGGGTCTTCCACTCGTTCCCAACATGACTGACTACCTATAAAATGAGCCAAACTCATCATCCATTCTGCATTCTTTGGTCCAGCAGCGTTACTGCCACCCGAAGAATCCCAAAAATAAAAAGCCAAAAAGAAGATAAACCAAATTGAATTCATTATTCGTTGAAACTTTATCAAAAGGTTAAAAGGTGAAAGCAATGGCTCGTCGAATGGTTGCAGTTGCACTCATCATGGTGGCCTTCTTCGGGATGGTCTCCGAGGCTGCATTGGCGCCGGCCCCATCTGCCGATGCTCCTGCCGCCTCCCTGCGGGTCGGGAGATCCTTGATTTCATTGTCTCCGGCTTCATCTCCGGGAGGCAGCGTTGCCGTGTCGTCAGTACTTTCTTCCAGCACTACCGAACCCAATCCCTCCAAGGCGAAATCATTGTTTCACTTTCTTGGCTTCTAATTGACTCAGTGGGTCATTTTGCAAATTTTATTGCTGTTAATCAATATCATAGTAATATTATGTACTTTATTTTGCAGCAATTAATGGATTTTACTAAATGATTTACACGATCTTAATTTGTTGGCTATGCGGTTGATCCTCTTCTTAATTTATCCAACTTGAAGTTCCTTATCATGATCTCTACAAATTTCTGAAACAAAATATAATTATAGTTGATTATATAGTTAACTATTAAACTAATTACTCCATCCATTAATCTTTGGTAATAAATTAACAATGTAATTAAAATAAAATAGGTGATTATCTTAGAGATAATTTCTCAATTGTAAAGCCTCCCATAAGTAGAATTTGCTCTAGAACTAGAATTTCTTTATAATGATGTAATCTTCCGTTCCATTAAGATGATCCACTTTGAGCAATGTATAACTTATTATCAATGTGAAAGTACAACACCTAATAAAGCTAATTTTACATCTTTTATTCAATTTATATCCTTATTTATTTTGTATGGGCTAATTGTGGACCACACATAATTATATTAGCAAGGGTATGATGAGTAAAAAAATTTAAAAGATGACTCTTCTATCAGAAAAAAAAAATATTTCTCAAAATAGACTCTTCTAATGAAACGGATGGAATATTATATATGTAAAAGAATGTTTTCTGAGAATCCAATTCCAAATCAATTATAATTTCCATCGTGTTGTTAATTCCATACCGAAGAGGTGGAATATTAGGAGCCATTTCTTTTCTTTTTTTTTTTTTTCCTTTTCTTTTTTCAACTCAAAAGTTTATTATATACTATACTAAAATCATAGTTTGTAAGAAAATAGATATATACTCCCTATGTTCATTTAGAAGGGTCCATCTTTACTTAGGTACAACTTATTATGGATGTCAAGGTACAATACCTGAAATACTTAATTTGTCACCATTTATTTCATTTATATCCTTAATTAAAAAGTAAGAATTAATTGTAGACCAGACATAATTATATTAGTAATGGTAGGAGATGTAAAAAAAACTTAAACTGAACCCTTCTAATGAAATAAAAAATATTTCTCAAACTAGACCCTTCTAATAGAACGGAGTGAGTATTTTAGTTTAGAACAGTCCCACCTAGCGTACGGTGAGGTTGTTGTACATTTTAAATTTTTTTCTTTTTCGGCTTTTCTTTCTTTGCTAATTAAATATTTGTCCCTAATATTCAAGTGGACGAAGTACGTGGGAACAAGCCTTAAAAATATTGACAATTCTGATGTCCACAAAAGTTGACTTATCTCAGAAAAGCAATAAGTAATCGATTTTTAATTAAGGAAGAAATTCGATCGTGGAAAATGTACCAATTTCTTTGGTTTCATAAGCATCGACAATGTATAAAAGTAAAACTAATAACATAATTAATACTGCAGATTTAAATTCATGCTAATTTGAATTTAATTTGTACATTTATTATAATATAAATCGAAAATTAAAATAAATTAAAAAAAGGATTTTTTTTCCCCTCGATCCTGTGCATAAACTTGAACGTTTGTTCGTCCTTCGCAGCGCAATCAGAGACTAGTTTAACGATGTGGACCTGGGGGAGGTTTACGTGGAGGTACCCTGTAAATTCATTGAAAGAAAAAAGGTTAAAAACTAAAATAAATTATTTTTCTGCATTTAATAAAAATGGGTAACGAAAGAAAAAACTTATAATACATAATACACATTGCATAATACTAGTTGGTACATCATGCAAACTTTACGATACACAATGACAAAATAAATGTAAGTGGCCGACAGGCCGCTACATGCACTTGCACATACCATAAATGAAATATCGAAATTGGGACCGAAGATTCACATTTCAAAGGTATGATCCAATTTCCCTTCTAACAAAAATTGAAAGTTCCCCCTTTATTAATATTGTTGTTATCACATTCTCCCTCTGTATTCAAAATATATAAATAATATCGAATTCATTTTCATCGTGACAGTTAATCGACCTCATCTCACTTTGTGAATGTTAAAATCCATATATGCAACAAATTCTGTTAAAAGATTAAAAATAAATTGAAAGAAAATAGTTATACAATGACATCGACACTAATTTTCTCACTCACATAGGCCAAGTAATGCCGGGAGTCCGAGCCACCGATGACTCGAATAAAGTGAAGAGAACGATAATCCAAAGCAACAATAGAACGCAGAAAATGCCGCCGCAGGAAGATGCAGTCCGAGCCATAGCTTTTCCGACCGGCCAAGGAATTAATGTATTTGATCACGAAAGTTGCCAATTTAATTGGTACGAGGATTGTAGAATTTGGCATGCCTTGTTAGTTCTTGATGCCTTCTTTTATAGTAGTATGTTTCTGCAAAATTCTATGTTTTTTTTTTTTTCAAATTTTTATTTTTGATTATATTATTCGATTAGCTTAGGACGCGGTTCTAAAGTTAAAGTCATATGGTCAAGCCCTTTGCCCTAGTCAAATTCCAAATCAAGAATTGACTTTAATTCCAATTGCTAATAAAGCTTGCAAATAAACACTGATTGAATAGTGCGAGTAATAAAATAGAATTTTTGTCTCAAAAAAGGGGAAGTACGAGTATTAAAATATTTTCTCTGTTCCACTCAAAAAGTTTACTTTCAAAAACATTATTGTTTCATTAAAAGAGTTTACTTTAGACTTGCTTACATTATATACCCTTATTAATATAAAAATGTGTTGTTTACAATTTAACCCAAACTCATAAAGTAAAGGTATAAGTGAAAATATAAAGTCAAATTACTTATTTCAAGTATTGTACCTTATAACCCATAATAAATTGTACATTTTTTAAAATAAACTTTTTAAGTGGAACGAAAAGAGTAGTACTTTTCAAAATCACTAATAAATTAAGGGCATAATAATAGTCTATTTGCGTACGACTTCTTTCAATTTTCATCATAGAATGAGCGCAGTGGTTGCGTAAAAAATGATAATCATGCATGATGTCTCATAGAATCAGGCCTTGAAAAATTCAATACTAGTAACGGATAACTTGCTATGTACACTAGCCAACCCAACCACCCCAAAGTGCCCCAAATTAAATCATAAAAAAAAAAAAAAAATCATTACTTCTTCAAGCCTTCACGAGACCTTTATACAATTAATTGAAGTTAGTGAAAACATGTATTCAACATGTTTAACCGTCTAATAACACGCTTATCAAATTTAGTTTTTAAATATCGAAATTATTTATGAAAATTCATCAAGTTTAGTTTGTGATATATTGCATAATGAGTGTAATCCTCCGTTTTATCAAATTTAGCTAATTACATATCGTGGCTATTATGAGTTTAGTTATTGAAATATCAAATATCGAATTTAGTCTATGTTGTATCGTCATTGTGAGATTAATTGTTAAAATATCATGTATTGAGTTTAATTTTTTATGCATAGTGTATTGAATTTAACTTCAGAATTATCAAGTTTAACTTATGATATATTGTAGTAATATAAAATATAAATATTAAAAAAAAACGCTTGTATCAAATTTAACTATTGAAATATAATGCGTTAAATGTCAAACACGTGTATTGAGTTTCATTATTCTCTATATATTTTTGACTTGTAATTTCTCTCAAGCCTTATAAATCAAACTATATATCAACCTTTTGTTGGATAGTGGATTAATTCCGAGGTGAATTTCAGTTGACCTCAGCTATGGCAGATCTGAAGTCCAGTAACCCAGATGCGCGACAGTTGGCATAAATGACAAGTGCCTTCTAAGTAATATGATGATAGGTGTAGGAACTTGAAGATGACACTAGGACTAAATAACTTGGACAGCTGGATACACTCACCCCCTTTCCACTATAAATATCCAGTTTCTATCTTATTTGAAAGGTATTGAATTTTTGCTTTGTTTAGGCATAATATCAATTTTATTGTGTATCTAATTTAAGCATCGGAGCTATAGCAGGGAGAAAATCCCAAAAGCAGGAGATAAAAGGGAAGGCCGACGTCAAGCGAGCTCGGAGCAAAGTGAGATTCAACACGTTTCATCCTTCTTCTTTTTTCTTTCTGAAAAAAAGCTAAAATCTCTGTCAAAACATAAAACTTTCTGAAAAACCAACATGACCATGCAATTAATATCATATATACATTCCACGAAAGTTAAGTTAAATTGGAAGATGTAACAAGGCCATCAATAGACAATTGAGTATTTTGGTCATTTTCACGCTTCCAAGAGTTTTGACCACTAATCAAATAGCACAGTGCGCGTGATTATCTTATAAATACAAATTGATCAAGAGTGTAAAGGATAAAAAAAAAAAAAGAATTTAATTAAAATTATTAAATAACAATACAAATTTATTGACAAATCTTTTCTAAGTCAAGCGATAACACGCTCGGTGTGCATAATATAACTCGACGTGGGATATGTAATTTCTCCCCTTTGCGATTATAAATTAAAAAGATAAATAAAAGAAAATTCAAGTTCATAGTGTGCAATCAATAGGTCCATAGAAATGTTCTCTCATTCTGAACGAGAGATTATTTGGTGCATTCGCCACACCACGATAGACGGTGCAGTCAAATACATTCAGTGGAGAGTGTTATTTTGGAAGAAAACATATGTACATATAAGGGGCCCATGAATAAATGAAGATTAGAATTGTCAATTTATATATAATAAGTTTGCTACACTGTTTTTAAAAATGTAACGGATGCATCTAATAATTTTCCGTTCTTAATGCAATTAATTAAAATACCTAACATACAAATTATCAACCCTAAAATCTCGTTCAAAAAACAAAATATTAGTCGGTCGTTCTAAAAATCCAAAACTCATGAAGAACCAACGAAAAACTCCAAAACAACCCTCATCCGCTCATCCACCACCACGTCGGCTCTACGACTTAGTTATAAAAGACCCCTAACTTCTCCTTTATTCTGCATTCATTCGTCCAGCAGCGTTACTGCCACTCGAAGAATCAAAGAAAAAGAGAAAAAAAAGATAAACCAACCGATTAATTCTTTTCTTTTGTTGGAAAAATCCGGACTAATTCGTTATTAAAGGGTGAAGTACAATTTACCCCCTCGTGGTTTGATAAATAGACAATTTACCTCCTCGTAGTTTGAAAGTGGACAATTGATCCCTACGTGGTTTGAAAATGGTCAATTTACTCCCATATGGCTTGAAAATAGACAACTTACCCTCCAATAGTTTGAAAAGGGACAACTTACCCCTTCTATTTGAATCCCTTTTCAAACTATGTGGTAGAGGGGTAAGTTATCCATTTTCAAACCATAGGGGGTAAGTTGTCAATTTTCAAACCACGTGGGGGTAAGTTGTCTATTTTCAAACCACGAAGGGGTAAGTTGTCCACTTTCAAACCATGTGGAGGTAAGTTGTCAATTTATCAAATCACGAGAGAGTTAGTTGTACTTTACCCTTAGAGTAATTACCTTAGTCATGATTCTACTAGTATCACTCTCCCATTATCACTCCCTAGCTACCTCCTCATACCATATTGTAAAACTATCATAAAACAATTGTAATACAATTGTTTAGAAGACAATCTTCCTTTGCTTACCTTCTTCTCTTCTTAAGCAAATTAGCCACGCTGCTACCGCACCACCACTGAAACCGCCATCAAAACAAAGAATCCGACCACCACTAGTCAAGCCAACGGGTTCACTAACCAAACATGAATGGTCGCGCCAGAAGCATTGGCCTCAGCCTCAGTGATAAAGCCCGTAGTGAGGCTACCAAAATGCACAAAAAATCAGTGCTTAAACCTGCAAGAAATTACTACAAATAGTATAGAAAGCAGGGTCGATCCGCAGGGAACAGCTGACTAAACTCTCATTCCTATCAATTTGAAAAATCATTTGATTTGCAATCACATTTGTGTCTCAGAAAGACCTTTAAAATTTGTCACTTTATAAAAACTAAAACTTCACAAGAACAAATAAAATTATCACTTAAAAGAGTATTCCAACATTATATGAATCAGATCAATCTATGCATGCAATCATTAAGGCCACAAATAAATCAAAGAACAATGTATCGGTTGGTTATAGGTTACCGTGGGTTCCCTACGACACCTATTAATTTAATTAGCAGCATTAATTACCAGGAGGACCCAACACTAACACTTCTATCGGGTTAACTTTAGAAGTTGTTATCTATTTATCTTGTACTACCCAACGGTAGGCTTGTCACTTGTGACTTTACCGGATTAAACAAAAGCTGATCAGACTTTAATTAAATCTAGCATTTAGACTTATGTGCACAAGATAAATGGAAATACAAGCACTTTCAACCAAATTCAATCCTATGTTTCATACATGCATAGATCTACTTCATCACATAATGCTGGAATAAAAAGTTTAGTTACTCATAGTCATGGCAAATACATTTAGATTTAATGTAAAAGCCATTAGACAAAGCAACAAAGAAGAAGGAAAATGAATGGAATACTTATTAATAATCGTAGGTTTGAACCACCCTCTGTTTGGGCAAATAGAGGCCTGAATAGGAGCAATCCAGCACACAAAATGAAGAAAAACTCCTGTATAAATTCTCTTTGAACCCAGAACGAAAAACAAAGGAAAACTTATATAAAAAGCTCTTGGAGATCAATGGAGAACTGAATAAAACTAGGAACAAGTGTATCAAAGCTCTAATGGAAAACTAAAGTGAACAAAGAAGAACTAAAAACTAGAGAGAAACTAAAACTATCGTATGAAGAAAAAATGACTAAAAGCTGAATGAATTTTTCCTTCAGCACTCTCCTCTATTTATAGTCGTAGAAAATGCTAAAAAGTAGGAAGAATAGTAATCTTCCCGTTGCTGCATACGTACGTTCCACTTTCATGAGATCAATATTTGATCTTATCACTTCACTTCATCAAAAATCAAGATTTCAAACAAAGATAAAATCTTATCCTTCTCTCCTTCTAGCTCCTTCCTGAACCGTCTTTTCCTCTTCCTCTCTCAATGAAACTTTAGAACCAATTGAGACTCTTCATTCACGTACAACATTTAATTAATTTTGATTCAATTGTGATCCAAGACTTCGGCTAGGTTTGGACTTCAATTTGGGCTTCTTCTTCATTTAACTTCTTTGGGCCCTCAAGCAAACCTTGGGCTTTTAATTAATTAATTCACATGGTCCGCTGAGACTATATTCCAGCCCAACAAATTTCCAGGAGCCTAGCATGGCGCTGATCTCCGAAGCTTCTTCTTAATCCCATTTTCTACTGCTCTCCTTTATTTAAACAAACGGACCCTTGTTTTCTCCTTCTTTTAGCTCATTCTTCTCCTTCTTGACTCAGTCTCTAAACACCTGCTCTTGGCTTCAAAAAACAACAAATATACCCGTGAAAAACACCCAAGAAATGCCAAAATAAAACAACTAAAAGACACTCATCACTCAACTTCAGACTAGTCCTCTCCTCTCCGCTCCTCACATTGACCTTGGCCCAGCTTGTGCTCGACATCGGCCTCAGCCTCGTGTCCTTTGACCTTGGCTCTAACCTAGTCACCGACCTCGGCCTCAGCCAGGTGTCAGTTCAACACACCGGTGAACCATGTAGATTGGTCAACATCCAATCCACCACTGGTCAAACCAACCAGTTTACTAATCCAACTGGAATGGTCGGGCCAGAGGCCTCGGCCGCGACCTCAGCTTTAGACCAGTCCTCTCCTATGCGCTTCTAGACCTTGGCTCTGACCCAGGCATCGACCTCGGTATCAACCTCGTGTTCTCTACTCTCCTCCCTCCAACCTTGGCTCCAGCCTCATCATCAACCTTGGCCTCAGCCACGTGTTCATTCAACACCTATGCACTTGGTCAAAAACTAATCCACCACTGATCACACCAACCTGTTTACTAACCCAACAAGGATGGTTGCGCAAAAAGACTCAGCCTCGAACTCCGCTTCAGACCAGCCCTCAGCCTCGACCGCCTCAGTTGGTTAACAAAATAGTTGGATGAACAACATCGGTCAAGTGCATAGCAGATGTCGGTTCAACATCCACAATCAAATATCCTCGCAGATGGAGAACAAGCAGTCAGCTCCAACACAATGGTTATGGGAGCCAATACACCTCGCCCTCGGACTCCGCATGTGCCTCACACTCCACCTCAGTCAGCACCACGACCTCGGCCTCACGCGGTCCTATTTTTACTCTTTATGTCCAAACTCAAGTGGTTCTACCCTCTTGAGTTTGCAGGAGGATATTAGAATAATTATCTTAGTCATGATTTTACTAGTATCACTCTCTCATTATCACTTCCCTAGTTCCTATATAAAGGCTAGCTACCTCTTCATACCATATTGTAAAACTATCATAAAACAATTGTAATACAATCGTAATACAATACATTACTCTCTCATTCTGTTATTGTCAATAGATACGATTTTATATTCGTTTGGTTTATCAAAAATCAAAAAAGTGAAAACAATGGCTCGTCAAATGGTTGCAGTTGCACTTATCATGGTGGCCCTCTTCGGGTTGGTCTCCGAGGCCGCCTTGGCGCCGGCTCCATCTGCCGATGCTCCAGCCGCCTCCCTGCGGTTCGGGAGATCCTTGATTTCATTTTCTCCGGCTTCTTCTCCGGGAGGCAGCGTTGCGGTGTCGTCTGTACTTTCTTCCGGCACTACCGAACCCAATCCCTCCAAGGCGAAATCATTGTTTCACTTTCTTGGCTTCTAATTGACTCAGTGGGTCATTTTGTTATAATTCTATCGCCGTTAATTAATGTCATAGCCATAGTATGTACTTTGATTTTGCAGCAATTAATGGATTTCACTAATGATTTACACGATTTGAATTTGTTGGCTATGGGTTTGATCCTCTTCTTAATTTATCCATCTTTGTTTTTAATTATATTATTTCTGAATTTTTAATTTGTCTAAAAAACTCTAAAATGGCTTTTATTAATTTGAGATCGGAGGGAGTATTTTGTAAGAAAACAGCAATAATTTTTAGTTTGTAAGAAAACTTTAGAACAGTCGCATCCTGCGTACGATGAGGTTGTTGTAAATTTTCAAATTTTTATTTTTATTTCTTCCTTTTTCTGCTTTTCTTTCTCAACTGATTAAATATTAGTCCCTAATAATCATGTGGACGAAGTACGTGGGAACCTGCCCAAAAAATATTGACAATTCTGATGTCCACAAAAATGACTTATCTCAGAAAAGTAATAAGTAATAGCTTTTTAACGAAGAAATTCGATCGTGGAAAATGTATCAATTTCTTTGGTTTCATAAGCAATGACAATGTATAAAAGTAAAACTAATAAAATAATTAATAAGACAGATTGAAATTCATCCTAATTTGAATTTAATTTGTTCGATCATTTAATAGCATATTAAAAAAAATTTAGAAAAAAAAAAGATTGTCTTCCTCCTGGGCATAAACTTGAACGTTTCTTCGTCCTTCGCAGTGCAATCAGACACTAGTTTAACGATGTGGACCTGGGGGCGGTTTATGTGGAGGTACCCTGTAAATTCATAGAAAGAAAACGGATAAATCATTTTTTGCATTTAATAAAATGGCTAAAAAGAAAAAAAACTAAACAAATTATAATTTAACTTATAATACATGATACATCCTCCCTCCGTTCCTAAATAAGTGGTCATTATAAAAAAATCACACAAATCAAGTGGATGAGTGAATTTATTCTTTTAATCTTATTTATGTTTTTTTGGTCAACTACATTTTAAATTGGAATCCGTGTAATGTATGTGCATTTAAAATAACATTGTAATTAATATTATTAAATAAGATTAATTAATTAAGGGCAATGTTGGAACTTTTTAAATTGTTTGTATTGAATTGTGTAAAGAGCCACTTATTTAAAAACGGAGAGAGGAATACATAATAATACATGTTGCATAATACGATTTTTTTCCCCAAATATTTATATTGGGGTCAAAAATTACCAAAATAAACAAATTTTTTTTTTATTCCCAAAGTATAGAAAACGAATTTCCCACTTCGTTTTCTTCAAGAATAATAAAAAAATAAAAAAAAAATCCATGGAGAAAACGAATTCATGAAATTCGTTTTCCTGGAAAACGAATTCCATGAATTCGTTTTCTTCAGGAATTCGTTTCTTTCGTCCTTATTTTTTTTTTATTAATTTCAAATTAATTTTTTCCTTTTTTTTATTTATTAATTTCATTAATTCAAAAGAACCCCCGTAATTCATTTTTGAGTGTTATGAAAAAAAGGCAAAATATAATTATATAACTGAAATTTTAATTTGTAATTTAATAAAATGTTAGAGGAAGTAATTTACGGCATTTTTTGAAATGGTGGTCAATTACCTCTGTCTTCTTTATTCTCTCCATTTTCTATATTATCGCGTCTGCCTAATCCCACTAGTATTCCCTATGCAAGCTCATTTAAACTAAAAACAATTAAAAATGGAAACATCAATATCGGTCTAATGTTATTTCTTTTTGAGAGAAACGAATTTATGAGTTTTGTTTTTAACGGAATTAATTATTTTTAAAACATAAATGCGTGACTAAATTTTCAAAGATAAATAAATTCCCCAAATTCATTTATACGGAGATTTTATGTATTTCAAAAAATGCCGTAAATTACTTCCTCTAAAATTTTATTGAATTACAAATTAAAATTTCAGTTATATAATTATGTTTTGCCTTTTTTTCAGTTATATAATTAAAACGAAATTTTTTTTTTTTTCATTCCCAAAGTATAAAAAACGAAGTTGGGAGATTCGTTTTCATTGAAAACGAATTTCCCAACTTCGTTTTCTTCAAGAATAACACAAAAAAAAAAATAAAAAATAAAAAAAAAATCTTCAAAGAAAACGAATTCACGGAATTCGTTTTCCGTGAATTCGTTTTCTTTGGAAAACGATTTCAAATGAATTCCTTCCTTCTTTTTTTTTTATTAATTTCAAATTAATTTTTTCCTTTTTTGTTTTTTTATTAATTTCATTAATTCAAAAGAACCCCCATAATTCATTTTTGAGTTATAATGAAAAAAAGTAAAATATAATTATATAACTGAAATTTTAAATTGTAATTTAATAAAATTTTAGAAGAAATAATTTACGACATTTTTTGAAATACATAAAATCTCTGTATAAATGAATTTGGGGAATTTATTTATCTTTAAAAATTTAGTCACACATTTATGTTTTAAAAATAATTAATTCCATTAAAAACAAAACTCATAAATTCGTTTCTCTTAAAGAGAAATAACATTATACCGATATTGATGTTTTCATTTTTAATTATTTTTAGTTTAAATGAGCTTACATAATGAATACTAGTGGGATTAGGCAGACGCGATAACATAGAAAATGGAGAGAATAAAGAAGACAAACTTAGAAATTTTTTATAACAACTCAAAAACGATTTACGGGGTTCGTTTCGAAAACCCTAAAATTTATTTTTCATTAAATAATATTTATTTTTTAAAAATGAATAAAAACTTAGAAATATGTTGGTGAACCGTTTTCAATGAAAATAATTATTTAATTTTTAAAAAATTTGTTTAAATATAATTATTTTTATTTATTTTAAAAATCATTTTTGTGAAATTCGTTTCTTAATGAAATTAATAAAAAACAAAAAAAGAAAAAATTAATTATGTGTTTATTAACAAAAAAGATAAAATTAAAAAGAAAAAATCATTTTAGTAATTAGCAATTACTAAAAAACAAAAATTCCTTTTGAAAACGAATGCATGAAATTCGTTTTCTTTTTGAAAACGAATTTCATGCATTCGTTTTCAAAAGGAAACGAATGCATGGAATTCGTTTTCTTTTGAAAACGAATTCCGCGAATTCGTTTTCAAAAGAATTTTTCTTTTTTTTTTTTGGTTAGTTTGGAAGAAAACGAAGTTGGGAAATTCGTTTTCAAATGAAAACGAATCTCCCAACTTCGTTTTCTATAGTTTGGGAATTTCAATTTTTTTTTGTTTGTTTTGGTAATTTTTTCCCCCAAAATGAATATTTAGGTAAAAAAATCCTAGTTGGTACATCCACTGGCGGATTTAGCATGGGGGCACTGGGGGCACGTGCCCCCAGTGGCCTCCACCGCCCTTTATATATTTAGTATAATTTTTTTTAATTTGTTAAATTAATGTACTGTGCTCCCATTATTTTTAAAATTATAAATTTAAATACAAATAATATACAATTTAAATACAAATAATATACAATACATAACTAAATTGTATTAAGATTATGATTATTTTTTGAGTATTATTAAGATTTACAACACATAGCCAAATGTATTAATGTTATGAATATTTTTTCTGAAGTATTAGCAAGTTTAGATTCATTATAACTAAAATTGCATTCAAAGCGAAAAACGTAAAAGAATTACTAAATAATTTTTTTTCTCTTTCATTATTTTTGTATTTTTTTTCTAGTTTAACCCTATTTTAAAATATAATTTTATTTGATCATACAATATATATATATATATATATTTTTTTTTTTGATCCCATTAAAATAAATTCTAACTCTGACACTGGGTACATCTGATACATAGAATAACTTTTCTATACACAATGATAAAATAAATGTAAGTGGCCGACAAGCGGCAAGGTGCACTTGCACAGACATTATTATTATGGATCATAAATGAAATACCGAAATCGGAACAGAAGATTTACATTTTAAAGGGATGAAATTTCCGCTCTTACAAAAAACTGAATATATAATACCGAATACATTTTTACCGTGGCAGTTAATCGATCTCATCTCACATTGTGAATGTCAAAAATTCATATACATGTAACGAGTTCTGTTAAAAGATTGAAAATGAATTGGAAGAAAATAATTATATAATGACCTCGACATTAATTTTACTGACTCACCTAACCCAAATATGGCCGGGAGTCCGAGCCACCGATGACTCGAACAAAGTGAAGAGAACGATAATCCACAACAACATTAGCACGCAGAAAACTCCGCCGGAGGAAGATGCCGTCCGAGCCATTGCTTTTCCGACCGGCCAAGGAATTAATATATATGATCACGAAATTTGCAAATTAATTGGTACGAGGATCGTAAAATTTTGCATGCCTGGTTAGTTATTGTTGCCTTCTTTTATAGTAGTATGTTTTCTCCAAATTCTATGTTTGTTTTGTGTTTTTTTTAAAATTTTAAATTATATTATTCCATTAGCCTATGACGCGGTTCTAAAGTTCTAAGTCATGTGGTCAAGCTTTTGCCCTAGTCAAATTCCAAATCAAGAATTGACTTTCATTCCACTGGGTAATAAAACATTGCAAATAAACATTGATTTCTGATGGAATATTTCGAGTAGTAAAATATATACTCCTTCAGTTAGAAATGTCAAATTTAAAGAATGAACAACTTTTTATTGAATGCAAGGTACAATATCTAATTAACATAAGTAATTTATCACTATTTATTTCATTAATGTCCCTACTTTCCAACGATAGATTAATTATGATCCAACCATAATATTATTAGTAAAGGAATGAAAAGTAAATAAATCAAAATTTAATTTTTTTAATAAAATAAAAATATATCTTTAAACTTGACTCTTTTAATATAAAGAAGGGAATTATACTTTTAAGAAACACTAATAAATTAAGGCCATGCATAATAATTTTCAGTTTTCATCACATAATGAGCGCAGTGGTTGCGTCACAAATGATAATCATGCATGATGTCTCGTAGAATCAAGCCTTGAAAAATTCAATACTAGTAACGGATTACTTGCTGCGTACACTAGTCGACCCAACCGCCCCAATTAGTCCAACTGGTACACCTCTCTTATTTAAAAGCAAAGGAACTAAGAGGTCCTGCTATCAAATCCCAGTCATGCCATTGGAATGCTCAAGTTAGAGCAAGGAAGCGTGAGTATTTTGATCATTTTCACGTTTCCAAGACTTTTGACCACTAATCAAATAGCACAATTCGCATGATTGTTATTATTTTATAAATACAAATTGATCAAGTGTGTAAAGGATAAAAAAAATATAGGGAATTTAATTAAAGTTATCAAACCTTTAACAATCCAAATTTATTGACAAATCTTTTCTATGCCAAGCGTGTTAAGAGTGCAAAATATAAGTCGATGCGTTCAAATTGCATAAAGAATCTCTAACCCGACTTGGGGTGTGTAATTGGGCTGCTGTTATCCTTCTTCCTAAATTGCCCTCTATTAACTCCTCGTCTTACTCTTTTCCCCTTACAATTACAGTTTTAAGTTTTACTTTTACTGTTTTAAAAGAATTATGATTAATTCTCTTTCTCCTTCAATTCCGAGACTGCAATTCTACGCAATTCTCATCAAAAAATTAACCAGCAAACTCCTGTTGAAAGGTTTCTCCTGAAGCTTTCCTAACAAAAGAAAGTAACCTGCACTCCTCATTCTTAATTTGTGAAGTCAAAACCCGACATTGATGCTTGATACCCTATGAATATACTGGAGAAAAAGACAGAAAAATAAAATGCTCCAGGATTAATTTCTTCAAAATAACTCAATCAAAGCTTTTTGTGCTGTTTTTAATGTGACCAATTTACTCCTCGTCCATACATAAAACAAGAAAATCTTTCAGTTCTTTTTACATGTGCACATAATGATCAACACTTCGAAAAAAAAGCAGGCGAACCCCAGGCATGAAGCACCCTTCCCCCAGCCCCCGAGACACAAAATTTACAGAGTCACTCAGATAAAGCCAACAATAACAAAATCTCATTATCACAATTATGAGGGAGGATTGGGTTCGTGTGGTTCTTGACGTTGGGAAGGGTCTTCGGGTGCTCTTGCTGGGGCTGTGCATCGCGAGTAAGAGGACTGTGGCAGGGTTGTTCGAGGCTCACAGTCTGGATCTCATGAGAAAAAGAGATTGTCACACAAGTAGCCGGGTGTGGTGGTGGAAGAGGAAAGCCACGAATCGAGAAGTACGCCGGACAAAAGGTCATCAGCGGCAAGGAGCGGAGGTTCAATCTGATGAAGAGAACTATAGAAGCATCAATTTTTGAAAGAGAAACGGCAGTGTCGTTGAAATTGGAGTAAGATAAAAGAGAATAATTAAAACAATTTATAGCAGTAAAATTAAAAAACTAGAGCAGTAAATAGGAGGCAGTTGGAGTAATAAAGGGAAGTTTAGGAAGAAGTATAAAAATTTGCTCTCGATCCTAATTTTTGCTCTAACAATAATAGTAGGCATGTAGTTTCTCCCCTTTGTGATTATAAATTAAAAAGATAAATAAAAGAAAATTCAAGTTCATAGTGTGCAATCAATAGGTCCACAAAAATGTCCTCCCGTTCTCAACCAGAGATTATTCGGTGTATTCGCTACATCATGTTAGACGGTACAGTGAGATACATTCAGTGGAGAGTGTTATTTGGAAGAAAACATATAATTAAAAATGATAAGTTTGGTACACTGTTTTTAATAATGTAGCGGATGCATCCAATAATTTTCCTTTGTCAACGCAATTAATACATTAAAAACACCTAACATAAAAATTATCAACCCTAAAATCTCGTTCAGAAACTGAATACTAACCTCTCGTTCTAAAAATCCGAAACTCATGAAGAACCAACAAAAAACTCCTAAACAACCCTCATCCACTCATCCCCCACCACGTCTGCTCTACGACTTAGTTATAAAAGACCCCTAACTTCTCCTTTATTCCGCATTCATTCGTCCAGCAGCGTTACTGACACTCGAAGAATAAAAAAAAAAGTTAAAAAAAGATAAACCAAATCGAATTAATTCGTTTGTTTTGTTGAAAAAATCCGAACTAATTCGTTTGGTTTATCAAAAAGCAAAAAAGAGAAACAATGGCTCATCAAATGGTTGCAGTTGCACTCATCATGGTGGCCCTCTTCGGGTTCGTCTCCGAGGCCGCCTTGGCGCCGGCTCCATCTGCCGATGCCCCGGCCGCCACCCTGCGGTTCGGGAGATCCTTGATTTCATTGTCTCCGGCTTCATCTCCGGGAGGCAGCGTTGCCGTGTCGTCTGTACTTTCTTCCGGAACTACTGAACCCAATCCCTCCAAGGCGAAATCATTGTTTCACTTTCTTGGCTTCTAATTGACTCAGTGGATCATTTTGATAATTCTATTGCAATTAATTAATGTCATAACAATATTATGTACTTTGATTTTGCAGCAATTAATGGATTTCACTAAATGATTTACACGATCTTAATTTGTTGGCCATGCGCGTGATCCTTTTCTTAATTTATCCACCTTTGTTTAGAATTATATTTTGTTGTACAAATTTGTAGAGATCTAGGTGCGCGTGGCGTACGGGAATAGGAATAAGACCGAACATAGAAATTTTAATTTTAGAAATCAGATGTCCATTCCCTTATTCTCATTACTGCGCATCAAGTGCATCCCAAGATGAATCAAAACAAGAGACATGAAAGTATTAAACAAATAAAACAAACCTAGAATAATAATGCAAAAAAATAAAAGATAACTGTTCTAAAACGATTTTTATTCAGGATCGGAGGATAGTTTGTAAGAAAACAGCAATAATGTTTAGATTGTAAGAAAACTTTAGAACAGTCGCACCCTGCATACGTTGAGGTTATTTTACATTTTCAATTTTTCTTTTTCTTTCTTGACTAATTAAAAATTTGTCCGCCATATTACTTACGTGGGAACAAGCCTAAAAAATATTGACAATTCTGATGTGCACAAAAGTTGACTTATCTCAGAAAAGTAATTAGTAATCGCTTTTTAAGGAAGAAATTCGATCGTAGAAAATGTATAAATTTCTTTGGTTTCATAAGCATCGACAATGTAAAAAAGTAAAACTAATAAAATAATTAATAAGGCAGATTTAAATTAATGCTAATTTGAATTTAAGTTGTACATTTAATAAAATATAAAATCCAAAAAAAAAAAAAAGAAAAACGATTTTCTTCCTCCTGTGCATAAACTTGAAGGTTTCTTCGTCCTTCGCAGCGCAATCACGCACTAGTTTAACGATGTGGACCTCCGGGCGATGTATGTGGAGGTTCCCTGTAAATTCATAAAAGAAAAGGGATAAATCATTTTTTGCATTTAATAAAATGGCTAACAAAAAAAACCACTAAAATAAATTTTAATTTTAATTTATATCACATAATACATGTTGCATAATACTAGTTTGGTAAATTTGATGCAGGGAATAACTTTTCTATACACAATAACAACAGAAATGTAAGTGGCCGACAGGCGGCAATGTGCACTTGCACAGACATTATTATTATGGAACATAAATGAAATGCGGAAATCGGGATAAAAGATTCACATTTTAAAGGGAGGAAATTTTCCCGTCTTTCAAAAAACTGAAAGTTCCCCTTTTCTTAGTATTGTTGTTATCACTTTCTCCTTCTGTATTCAGAATATATAATACCGAATTCATTTTTACCGTGACGGTTAATCGATCTCATCTCATTTCAATTTGTGAATGTAAAAAATTCATACATATATATATATATATATAACAAATTCTGTTAAAAGATAAAAAAACAAATTGAAAGAAAATAGTTATGCAATGACATCGACATTAATTTTACTCACTCACCGAGTGTTAGCATGGGCCGTCCGAGACAATAACTCTCGAGCCACCGATGACTCAAATGAAGTGAAGAGAACGATAATCCACAACAACATTAGCAAGCAGAAAACTCCGATGGAGGAAGATGCCGTCCGAGCCATTGCCGAAGCTTGGTTAAGAAATAGCCGAAAGTCTTTTCAGTTTCTTTCTATATCTTTCTCTTTGTGATTACAAGGATCACCGAATGCCTTATATCATGAAAGTTGCCAATTTATTGGTGCGAGGACAGTAAAATTTTGCATGCCTTCTTTTATAGTAGTATGTTTTGGCCAAATTCTGTGCCTTCTTTTTTTTTTTTTTTTTGGGGGCGATAAGCCAATGACGCGGTTCTAAAATTCAAGTCATGTGGTCAACCTTTTGCCCTAGTCAAATTCCTTGACTAATTTCATTCCAATTTGCAATTAAACATATGAGCCTATTCTTTTCGTTTCAACAGTAAATTTAATACTCCGTCTGTCCCATTCAAAGAGTTCTGTTTGTAATACTGTTTTCAGTATTACAAACAGGACTCTTTAAGTGGGACGGAAGGAGTATATTAGAATCAATTTTTATTATTTTCATTACAACTTTTTACTATTCAACTATAATTTTTTATATTTTCAAAATTATTTTTCAAAAACATATTTTCAAAACCGTTTTTAAAATAACCAAAAGAACATGCCCACATGATTTATAATGGAATAGTAGTATAGTACTTTTCCGAAACACAAATAAATTAAGGCCAGAATAATATTCTATTCGCGTGCGAATTCTTTTCAATTTTCATCATAGAATAAGCGCAGTGGTTGCGTCACAAATGATGTCTCATAAAATCAAGCCTTGAAAAATTCAATACTAATAACTGATAACTTACTACACTAGCCACCCCCAAAGTGCCCCCAAATTGAATCATAACTTCTGCAAGCCTTCACGAGATCTTTACACAGTTGAAGTGAGCCAAAAACTCATATTCGACATGGCTAACCGTCTAATAGCACGGTTATTAAATTTAGCCTTTAAATATCATAATTATGTTATTAGCCTTTAGCATATGATGTATTATATATTGAGTGTAATCTTCTAGTGTATCGCTTTTAACTGTTGACATATCGTGGTTATCATAAGTTTAGTTATTGAAATATCGCATATCGATTTTTGTATCTGTTGTAGCGCAGTTATGAGATTAATTGCTAAAATACCATGTATTGATTTTAGTTTCTAATGTATCGTCACTATCATATCATGCGTTGAACCATCAAACACGCGTATCGAATTTCTTTTTTCTCTCTATATACTTTTGACTTCGAATTTCTCTCAATCCTTATAAATCAAACTATATATCACCCTTTCATTTTGTATCCCACAATGTAATCTTAATGAAACTGTTGAAAGTACATACGTACATATAAATATGGGGTCTGTTAGGTGATGAAAGAACTTAAACGGAGGGAGTTTATATATATATATATATATATAATTTAATTTTTAGTGTTGTATTTAGAAAAAATGTGGGAGGTTCTGTCTCATTGTTTGATGGTTCGACGCACGATAAATTAGATGTATGTTTTTATCAATACACGTTGTTTTAACATAACCGTGATACATCAGCAAGTAATTAGACTTAATTATTGCCAGTGTTTTCATCAATCCGTGTTGTTTTAGTAACTGCAATACATAATTAATTAAATTCAATACATCAAGAGGCTAACTCGATCAGATGTTAACTTCGATACTCCTTGATGTTGGGATGTTAGAGACATGGAATATATGTTTTTGGGTTAAAAAATTAGGTTGACAGGAACTAGTCTAAATTAAGCCTAACAGACTTTGACCATTAATTACGGAGTGTTCAGTTACGTAGTCATAAACCTAACAGATGTTGACCATCATGAAGTCAATTACAAATTAAGTAGTATATCAATGCTTGCTTGTCATGACGACTACTTTTAGCTGTTGTTTTCAACTTTCCACTTCTGGTTAAAATATAAAAAATAAATAAATAAATAAAGCCTTTCCATTTCAATACTTAATGGAACGATTCAAGCTGGACACAATTCAGCATTTTTAAGAGGGAAGGACATAATCTATATATATAAATATATTTCCATAATTATACATGAAGTACTGCGCGCGTCTTACTAGCTATGGACTATGGTGAGGACCTGGTGGCGAGGGATGATCAGGAACCCTGGAAATGCAACAAGTAGAAAAATTATGCCCAAAGAAGAAGAAGAAAAAGGAGTTCGTTTATTCAGAAAAATTAGCTTTGTTTGAGGGTGGGCGCGGGGGTCCTTGAAATTTTGTATCTACTACTGTTTTGTCTTTCCCGTTTACTATTTTAGAATGGGAGAGTGGGCCGCATGATATAACATGTGAGTCATACCCTCTATCATGAGAGGGTAAATAGGAAATACGTACATGACAATAGCAGACAAAAGATGTAATCTCGTGCAGGGATGTTGCTTTGAAAAAGTACGTAACAATAATAAATAAGCAAATGAAAATGTTTTAATTAATTGAACTCACTCTACATGGGGAGCTTGAACAAATAGTGAAAACTTCCTCGTCGCTGATGATGCTTCAATTGTTTGGAACAGAACGATGATCCACAAAACCAGGCAAAAGGAGAAGAAGACCACTCCAGAGGCTTTTACCAGGCGAGCCATTATTTTGCTGATTAATTTTCGTATTAAGTGATCTTAAATGAGACTTTGTTCATAATTAATGAGGCTAAGTTTCTCTTTTTATACGTCTAGGCTGGTAATTAAGTTAATTAATTACTAGAGTAGTTAATTAATTAACGTCATCGCCAGATCGACCAGACTCGATCAACGCTCAAAAGTTAACAAAATGCACTCTTTCTTGTCCAAAATTTCAAACCTTGGAGAGAGAAAATAGAACCTATGTCCCACGTCTTACGTGACATAAGAACCGTGTGGAAACTATTGTGGAATATTAGTTTTATTGACGATAAAATAAATTAAAAAATTTAAATTTAATTAAGCAATTCGTGTCACCTATGATGTTGAAATTGTTAAAAAAATCTATTACTAGTTGAGTTTTACAAAGTCTCCTGTCAGAATAGTAACATTGTTTGATGCTTTTTTTTTTTTTTTTTTAAAGTAATAATACACAACTCAATTAATATTCTCAACTTTTTAATAAGTGAGATACATATATTCATTGCTTAATAATGTAGTATTAATAATTATTTTATAAAAGTATAGCTAATGAATACAAAATACCTCACTTGCTATTAAAAAGTTAAGAAGATTAGTTGAAATGTGTATCATTACTCTTTTTTTTAATCTTTAAATTTTATTGTTTAGAAATAGGAGATACGCTTTTAAACTGATCATATTTTAACCCTTGAAATCGACACTTTTCCTTTTCTTCGCCGCGACTGAGAAATTTATTGATGGGTTGGATAAGAAATTTATTAGGATGAGTTTGACAAACCTTAATTTTTTATATGTTTACCCTTTTCTTGGAAGTTCTTGGGAAAATAGTGTCGATTAGTATATATTATTTTTGTAGTTGTTGTTTTCTTCACCGCCAGTTGACTTTTGCTGTCAATCAGGTTTTTTTTTTTTTTTTTCTCTTTTCTTTTTGATAATTTACATTTAGGGAAAACTTTCTTTCTCCCCAAGTAATTAGCCAGTATTTGCGGCTCAGCACAGTGTTGATTGATCCTCACTTTTTCTTTCTATAACTTTCGTTTTACTAATTGTTCGACTTGATAAAGGTACAAATTAAGTACTCCCTCCGTTACACTTAGGCTCTGTTATCCTAGTCTCTTGGATAAGAAATTTTTTTGTTAGGGAAGAAATTTATTTTGGAGGAATTTTTTTTTGGAGATTTGTGTAAGAAAGAAAAGAAAAAAATGTAATAATTATGTTTTTTTTGAATTTATTTGAGTAAAAATTTAGAGGAAATTTTAAATTTTGAATTGTGAATTTAGTATAAATGATGTTGTTTCTCTATATAATATTTTTGAGAAAAAAGTGATACTTTTCCTCAAACTGAATGGAAAAGAACAGAGTCTCAAAGACCTAGATGAATGAACCTAGATTTAGAATCGGTGGGTGTACACTGTAAAGCAAACACCCAAAAATGCACTCCGAGTTTTGAATTTTATCATGACAAAAGCTAAAACTATATATATATATATATAGATATATATACACACTTGAGAGAAGGTACAACGATCTTATTTTCACTTGCTAATTGCTTACGTTGATTGCCAAATTAAATCACAAAAAGCACACAACATTAATATTCAGTTTCTCCACTCATGCGTGGCCCCCTTTTCTTGGTGTAAACATGGCCCTATCGATGTGGGGAGACCCAGGTGAGGGAGGAATAGGCACTCCGATGCTGTTGAGAAAATCAATTTATAATCAGCACAAACAAATCAATTTCTTAAAGCCTTGATCCAAAGCGTTGATGAAAAAACAGCTTCTTTTGTTTTTTTTTTTTTTTTCCCAAAGGAAAATTAACATTCAGACTTTAGAAAGAAAGCCAGAAAATCATATTATATATAGTATTAGAGAACGAAAGAGCACAAAATAATTATTAATATCATCAACGGGGTCTGAATTCGAGACGCCACCGAAGTCCCAAAGAAAGTAAAGAGAATGACGATGAAAATCCACAAAAGTGTGAAAATTTTAGCACTCAACGCCGATTTCCCAACCATGTCGATCGATTAATTTCTTCCAATCCTTTTTCGGTTCCAGTTACGGTTACATTTAAGGTTATCCTATCATTTATAGCCAGGCATGCCCTTAAATTTTTCTTGCTAATCAATGCTCTAAACTTGCCCTTGAATTGTTCTTGCTAATTAATGCTCTAACTTGGCTCAAAAGTCTTCTCAAGGTTCCAATTTTTCCAGTCGCCCATATCGGCAGTCGACACACGGGTCCTTGAGTTGACGGGCAAAACTGTCTCGAAATTTCCTTTCGTCTTACATTAATAAATGGCCAGCCAATCATATAGTTTACATGACAAATACTATTAAATTTGGGCTTCATTTACGTTTACAAAAAATGGTATACAAAGACCAAGAACACATTGAATTTAAGCTATGATGTATTTGTATTGAGGGCTATAGTAGTCAAGAAGGATTTCTTCTTCTTTTCTTTAGAGAGACATACGGTAGAATTCAATGTACACAACCTTTAAAATGTGTAAATTCTAACCCTTAACCTATAAAATATTAACGTGCGGCTTTGAACAAATTACTTTAGAACTAAATTAGGTTTCTATGGAAACGAGGCAAGAAAAATCAATGTTGAGAAACCGTGTATAATTTGGAACAATTAATGTTTTGATAAAAATTTGTATACCATCTATTGGACGGTCTAATATGCAATTTTTTTCTTTCTTTAAAGAAGCAAGTAATGATCAAGTTTATTTTTAAAAGTATAGCATATATATTATTTATTGCTTATAGTCTTTGATGTATCGAATTTAGTTGCTAATGAATGCATCATATGTTTCTAACATATACGAGTATATATATCTACATGTCTGTTTATGATTGTGTGTGTATATACATATATATTGTAGTGAAAATAAATATCCATTTTAAGAATTGAAAAATCGCATATCACTTGTAATCTCTGATGTATCGCTTGATTTTTTATATATATATATATATATTATATACATATTACATTAGTAAAAAGTATCGATTTTAAGGATTGAAACAGTATTGATTGTTTTAAAAAAAAAATTTGTATGTTTCAAATAAAATAAAATAAAATATAAGTATCGTGCGTAAATAGTCTATTACATAAAGAGTATAACCTATTGTGAAAGACATCGCACGGCATATCGACCTTTAGAGTTAAAGTACGGTGACTGTAGATGGTTTGATAGGAAGCTTCCTCTAATGTCTGCTACAACTGTTTCGCAAAAAGACTCTTAGGTTTGACCTCATTGCAATCATTTAACAGGAGGGAAAAAAATTGCAATTTTTGTCCCTTGTTTCCACGTATTTTTCAAGCTTCGATAGAAATCGGTCACATAGTTTAAACTTTAAACCTGGAAATAGAGTACAATTTTTGTCCCTTGTTTCCACCTATTTTTCAAGCTTCCCGCTTTCGATTGAAATCGGTCACATATTTTAAACTGTAAACCTGGAAATAGAGTACGTACGTAACTATTTTCCATGGGTCAATACCAATGATCACCTTGATCGGAATTCGGCCATCGCAGTCAACATAACACGAAAGACTATGGGTATGCAGTGGAAAGAAAGTAGTGGCACAATTTTGGAATACAAATTTTAAATTCTTTCTTCTTTTTCTTTATAGTCAAATTAAAAATTCATCAATTAAATTATAATTAAAATAAATTTGTGTGACTTCATACATAAATTTATTCTGATCGATCAATTACTGCTGTAGTAATAACAACACTTTTGTAAGGATAAAGTAAAAAATGAAAAATTAAACTTATACCCATGCGAATAAAGCATGCAAGCATGAGAAATTTATTTGAATAAAAAATAAAAAAAAAAGAGTTAACATGTAATTGAATAGCCCCATCTGCCGATGCCCCGGCCACCTCCCTGCGGTTCGGGAGATCCTTGATTTCATTGTCTCCGGTTTCATCTCGGGAGGCAGCGTTGCCATGTCGTCTGTACTTTCTTCAGGCACTACCGAACCTAATCCCTCCAAGGCAAAATCATTGTTTCACTTTCTTGGCTTCTAATTAGTTTCACGGGTCATTTTGCTAATTCTATTGCAGTTAATTAATGTCATAGCAATATTATGTACTTTGATTTTGCAGCAAATAATGGATTTCACTAAATGATTTACACGATCTTAATTTGTTGGCCATGCACTTGATCCTCTTCATAATTTTTCCATCTTTGTTTGTGTATTTTGCTTCACAAATTTGTAGAGATCATGATAAAGACTGCAAGATGAATAAAAATAAGTAATAAGTAATTTCTTTTTAAGGAAGAAATTCGATCGTGTGGAAAATGTATCCATTTCTTTTGTTTCATAAGCATCGACAATGTATAAAAGTAAAACTGATAAAATAATTAATAAGGCAGATTGAAATTCATGCTAATTTCAATTTTGTACATTTAATATATATATATATATATAATCGAAAGAAAAAAAAAAAAAAAACGAATTTCTTCCTCCTGTGCATAAACTTGAACGTTTCTTCGTCCTTCGCAGCGCAATCAGACACCAGTTTAACGATGTGGACCTGCGGGCGATTTAGGCTTGGGTACCCTGCAAATTCATTGAAAAAAATTTTAAAAAAAAAAAAAGTGAAAGTAAATAGTTTGAAAGGTAGAAAATTAAACCATCTAAAGTCATAAACCAAATGGAGAATAACTAAAATTGAGTAAATTATATTTTTCTCTTCTTTTATTTATATTCTATGTTCTATTAAAAAAATTACATTTTATAAATATATAATTTTTATAGACAGTAAAATACAATAGTAAAAATAAGTAATTTGTCATAAGCATTGACAGTAAAACACTTCTCAAGCATTGATTTTGTACATTATACATAATCATATTAGTAAGGCGCATAAAGGTTTAAAAATAAAAAAAATAAAACATAACTTAATTTCTTACTGAGACCAAATAAAACAAAAATAAAACATAACTCTTTTACTAAAAGAGTAAGTACAAAGTAATTAAACTCATAGAAAACCTTCTACTTTCCATAAATGTTATCTATACAAGCTAAAAGTTTTTCCATCCATTGATTAGAAGAAAACAACGGCCTATATGTAATTGGCTTAAAGGCCATTCAAATGGATCTTTTGTCACACTTTAATTTGGTGTTTCAATTGCATGTACTACAAGAAAATAGAGCATTAGTGACAACTTTTGAAAAAATTGTCACTAAAGACCCAAATTCGTCACTAAAGGGCTGTCACTAGACCTCTACTTTTCTTGTGGTCGATCCCATAGACATGCCAAGTAAATTTATATAGCTAAAAAAGTAAATGTAAAGGGGTAACATGCCCGGACATATTAGACCATGAATGAGTAACCAAAAATGGAACAAAAGACTCACACTTTCCCCTCTTACAAAAACTAAAAGTTGGTCTTTCCTATTATTGTTATCATTGTCTCTCCCTCTTTATTTCGAATAGTACCGGATTAATTTGTACCCTGAAAATTAATCGATCTCATCCCACATTGTGAAAGTCGCGATCAAAAATTCATATGTAGCGAATTATATTAAAGTATTTAGAAGAAATTGAAAGGAAATAGTTGTAGAATGACATCAATGTTGCTCACTCACCCAATCCTCGTATCGTAGAGAGCCCGAGACAATAACTCTCGAGCCACCGATGGCTCAAATGAACTGAAGAGAACGATAATCCACAACAACATTATTACGCAGAAAACTCCGCCGGAGGAAGATGCCGTCCGAGCCATTGCTTTTCCGATCGTAGTGTACCGTTTCGGCAAGAAATTAATGTATCACTAAAGTTGATTGCCAAGTTAAATGGTACGAGAATTGTAAATTTTTGCATGCCTTGTTAGTTCTTGATGCCTTCTTTTATAGTATTTTTTTTTGCTAAATTCTATGTTTTTTTTGGGGGGGTTGATCGATTATATTATTCTATTAGCCTATGACGCGGTTGTAAAGTTCAAGTCATGTGGTAAAGCCTTTTGCCCTAGTCAAATTCCAAATCAAGAATTGACTAATTTCGTTCACATTGCTAATAAAATTAAGGGCATAATAATAATCTATTTGCATGCGAATTCTTTTCAATTTTCATCATAAAATGAGCGCGCGCAGTGGTTGCGTCAAAGATGATAATAAACGGATAACTTACTACACTAGCTAACCCAACCACCACCCCCCAAATTGCCCCAAATTAAATCATAACTTCTGCAAGCCTTCACAAGATCTTTCTACAATTGAAGTGAGAAGAATTTTATTCGACACGTCTTTTAGAGAACGCTTATAGATTTTAGTATCTGAACTATTGTAGTTATGTTTTAAAAATACATGTATCCAATTTAACTTATAATATATTGCCTATTGAGTTTGATTTTTAGTGTATTCAATTTAACTGCTGATATATCATAATTATCATAAATTTAGTAATTGAAGTATTTTGCATATTGAGTTTAGTGTATTATGTATTATATATTAAGTTTAGGCTCTGGTGTGTCGAGTTTAGCCTATATATATATATATATATATAATGTATCGCGATTATAAGTTTAGTTGTTGAAATATCATATATCGAGTTTAATCACGAAAATTAAATTTGAAGATGTAATAGGACCATCAATAAAAAAAAAAAACTATTTGTATTCAGGTCATTTGCACGTGTCCAAGACTTTTGACCACTAATCAAATAGGACAATGTGCGTGATTATTTTATAAATACACATGGATCAAGTGTAAAGGATAAATAAAATATAGGGAATTCGTGAGCAAAGCCAGACTCGACCCGGAACTGACGCGACCCGTCGGTTTCCGGTCGGGCCGGGCCGGGCCGGATCGGTCAAGACCTTTTTTTTTTTTTTTTTTCTGTCCCAAATGAAAAGAATTTCAAAATTATATTATCTTTGTTTAAGGTGAGATTTGAACACGTGACCTAAGTTTAACAATTAATTTTAAGGTAAGCTGATTAGCTACTCTTTCTACTTTTTGTTTTGTTATATTATTTTATTATCTTTATTATATTATATGTTTATTTATATATCAATTCTTTACACTACATATATTATAATAATTTTTTTAAAACAATATACAATATAATACTATATAAACTAATGGTATAATTTACATTTTGTGTTATTTTTCTCTTTACTGTTTGTACACAGTTAAAATTACACAATATTTCACAATTTAAATTTTTATTGTATAATAATTGTGAAATACACAGTTAAAATCTTTTATATAAAAAAATATATATTTTATTCTGTAATTTTTATATTATTTCAAATTTAAATACTGTGCTTATATATATATATATAGTTAAAATATTATTTATAGTATATAGTATTTACATTTTGTACATTTATATAAAAAATAATATATACAGTTAAATTACATCAATTCTTTGTACATTTATATCAAAAATTAAATTTTGTTTAGATTGTGAAATACATGTGTGATGTAATTTAAAATTATTAATATAATTGAAAAAATATTAAATGATTTATAGTTTAATTTGTTGTATAATATAATAATCAGAAGAAAAAACAACAATACAAAAAGTTGCTGGAGTGGCTAATCAGTTTTCCTTAAGATTGGTTTGTCAATCTTAGGTTGTGTGTTTGAACCCTGACTAATGCCAATAAGCATTATAATTTTACAGGTTTTAAGTTTAGACAACCCAAAATTGGGGGAGAACCGAACCGGACCCGCATCTGTGTACAAAGGAAAAAAGAAAAAAAATCGAACCGAACCGGACCCGCTGGTTTTTGACCAGCCCTAGGGAATTCATTTAAAGTTAACAATCCAACTTTATTGACAAATTTTTTATAAGTCAAACGATAACACGCTTAGTGGGCATTAATATAAGTCCGCGCGTTCGAATTGCACCACTGAGAAAACCTCTACCCGGGCGTATGTAATTTCTCCAACTATGATCAATGGGGAATTAGAATAAAAAAATCTTTGAAATATTTATCATATGAATATAAACTTTTTTGACTATTAAATACATCTATGTATATATTTTTTTTACGATTAAAATACTTTACTAATAAGGGTGAAGTAAGGGGTTGGAGGGGTCCGGGGACCACCCCTACCTGTGCCTGTGATTATTATTGAAAACGATTAAAAATAAATAAATTCAAGTCCATTGTGCGCAATCCGTAGGTCCATAGAAATGTTCTCCCGTTCCCAACACAATACATTAAAAATACCTATAATTCAAATTGTTAACCTTAAATCTCGTTTAAAAAACTGAATACTAATCTCTCGTTCTAAAAACCCTCATTAATTATGTATCCCACAATATAATCTTAGTAATAGTGTTGAAAGTAAATAAATAAATATAATTATGGGGTCTTTTTGGTAATGAAGAAATATTTAAGAACTTAAGCGAATGATGAATAATATTTCTTTTTTAAAAAAAATTTTGAGTGTTGTATTTAGAAAATGTGAGAGGTGATGTCCGATCGTTTAATGGTCAGACAAACAATACATCGGACAATAAACTAGATATGTGTGTTTTTATCAATTAATGCACTTTTGTTAGTTCTTTTAACCGTGATACATCAGCATATAAACTTAGTGCTCGTGTTTTTATCAATCCATGTTGTTTTAAGGGCAAATGACAATTACCCCCTTATGGTATTCGTTGAGTGACAGTCTGCCCTCTATGTTTTCAAAATACCACATTACCCTCTCGTGGTATAGAACTAAAGTGTCAATTGGATGGAAAATTATAACACTAACGAAGCGTCTAATGTAAACGCTATAATGTACCCATTTCCCCTCGTCCATATATAATACAAGTACTGCTCTTGCTATACATTTTAGATTTAAAAAATGTGGAGTTACTTGAGTGCTGTCGGAATGGTCGCCGGCTTTGGATTTATTAATCAACATAGACGACCAATTGACGTTGTACCTTCCTTCTTGAAGCTTGAAAAGTTTATGATTTTTCCCTTTTATAATAACACTACTGCAGAAATGTCTAAGGGAGGCGCCCCTTTGGAGACGGTTGTACAAACACCCGCCTCCAAGGGGGCAGGCAAAGCCTTTGGCACTTGCCTCCAAAGAGCTTTGGAGTTGCACCCGCCTCCAATCGCTATCTATTGGAGGCGGGTGCAAAATGCACCCAACTCCAAAGCATTGTAACAAATATTTTAATACTCTTTAGAAATTTCTTTTTTTTTGGATTGTTAAAATTTGAAAATAATTTTGAAATTTTTTCGAGATTTGAGTAAGGCGATAAATTAATAGATAATAAAAATCACAAGTTTTAGAAGGAAATATATAAATATATCCTTTCGATTTTAACTTTAAATACATAAGTATATGTAGCCTAGTGGTAAATTTAATGTGCAAGAGTCAAGTGATTCTGCAGGCGCGAGTTCGAGTCCTACCGAAGTCATAAATTGAAGAAAACAAAATTAAATTTTGTACTGGGGAGTATTGGAGGCAAAAAACCGCCTCAAAAAAAAAAAATTGGTAATTGGAGGCAGGTGCAAAATAGCACCCGCCTCCAAAAACTATTTATTGGAGGCGGGTAAAAGTGCACCTGCCTCCAATAAATAGTTATTGGAGGCGGGTGCACTCTAGTTATTGGAGTTGCACCCGTCTCCAACAACAAGATTAATGGAGGTGGGTGCTACCATGCGGCACACGCCTCCTAAGTCCCTTAGGACCCGCCTCCCTTGTCCATTTTTACAGTAGTGTAAGCTATTTTTTAGGTATTTTATCCTTTTTTTTTTTTCAAATAACACCTTTAGTGTTATTCTTTTTCATCCAGTTGACACTCTAGTTTTAAACCACAAGGAGGTAACACGGTATTTTAAAAACATAAGGGGTGAACTGTCACTCAAAGTATACCATAAGGGGATAAATGTCATTTGTCCTTGCTTTAATAACAACACTACATCATCAATTATATAAATTCAATATATTCAGAAGTTGAACTCGATATATATATATATATGCGCGTATTTTCATTACATAACTGTGCACTACAACTACATATTAAATTCAATAGGTGTGGTATTAGAACGTTAGAGACGGATCCACCTTCATCACATGCATGCAATCATGAACACTTATGTTGTCTAATTATCCGATAAAAAGCCCCATCAGAAATTTCTCTCAATTAGAACTCTCTCTCTACACGCTTCTCTCTAGGGTGTCAACACACAATTCTGCCGCCTCCACTGATGGCCGTTGGCGACCCTCAACTATGCTTCTATTCTCTCCAGGCACCGTCTCCCACCTCTCCTCAAGCCGATTGATCTTCCCTTGAAGCCAACGATAGAACATTGCGGGAAGTTAGCTTTGATTTTCTTTGAAGAGGAAAGTGATCTTTTGGAGGCACCCCTCAAGAGGGCATTGATCGGGAACTTATCCAGAGGCAAGCCGAAAATCGATGACATCCGAACTGATTTCCTAACAGCATTATTTGAGAGCAGCTTTCACATAGGCTTGATTGATCCACAAAAATGTCTTAATCCAATTTGAACAAGATGTTGATTATAATCGCTACTTCCTGAAGGGAGTGTGGAACTTCAGATCTTATGTCGTGCAAATCATGAAGTGGACACTGAATTTTAATCCAAAGGGGGAATCCTCCCTAGTTCCGGTTTCGGTAAGCCTTCTGCAACTGCCTTTTCAATTATAGGACGAATGGTCTTTGATGTCGATAGGAAACATGTTTAGGCGAGCCCTCAAGGTCAATTTTGCTTCTGCCCACGTATCCCGGCCGTCGACTAAGCTTCTGGGCCAAGATAGGGTGGAAAGCCCCGTAGCAACAAACCACCCTTTGTAGCATTTAGCTATCAATGCCCAGCCAACGCATAGCGCCCTAGCCAGCGATGCGTGAGGCTCTGAAAACGCGCAGTCCTCAACATGCCCGTCCCCTGCTTGACCAATTGCCTCATCCAGCGGCGCACATGCTACACCCCCAGCTAGCTGTGCTCAGCCTGTCTCATCCAGCTACGCGCAGACTGCTTTGCCCATCCCAGCATGCGCTCAAACATGTGCTCAAATGCCACCCAAGGACCCAAAAACTAGCTCTCAACCTGCACCTTCCTGCTCAGACCTCTGTGTGCAAGCCACATCCAACTCCCCTTTGCCTAGCACCACCTTGGCCCCAGAGGTGGGCTCATCACCTGAAGATCAAAAAAGTGTGTAGGGATGCCTAGCCTACAGCCGAGCTCCCACATCGGAGCCTCCCACCTCTCTGAGCAGCCGAGCTCCCACCTCGGAGCCCCCCACATCGTTGAGCAGCCGAGCTCCCACCTCAAAGCCTCCCACCTCACTACGCTGCCGAGCTCCAAACTCGCTGAGCACCTCGGAGCCTCCCCCCTCGCTGAGCCGGCCGCTGCGCAGCAAGAGCCCTGAGCTCCCACCTCAGAGCCTGCACTGCTCACAGATGCTGCTACTCTAGGATCGACTCCAGAAGTCCCTGCCATGCCCTTATGGTCCAGCATTGTCCTAGCAACAGGTGTGCAGTAGGCTCCCAATACGCCATGCTCACTACCTGCTAGACAATGTGACTCTGTGGAAGACCACTCACCAGCTCATTCAGCTCCCATCCTAAGCTCAATTATCCGCGAACAGCCACGATCCACCACCCAAAATTTGGAACAATCCCGCAAATCTTTCCAGCTCCTCCCCAAAGTCAAGCCGATCAAGAGAATGCTAGGCCCAAATCAATCGGGTAGAGCTCCGACTGATAGTGAACTCATAGCCCGCATGCCTACTGAACCACGCGCCTCACTACCTTTCAATCCTTACTATCCACACGAGCCGCATAGTGATCGTAGTCTCGAAGATGATGAGGTCTATGGCCATTGGGAAACCAATTCCAAGAATGAAGATGAACAAGTAACACAACTGCGGAGAGGTCGAAGGCCAGAATCTTTCGTTGACTACGAACAGCGGAAGTTGCGAGACAAGTCCAAAATAGACTACCGCAGATTCAATAAACATGGACACAAATTGTGAGGCGTAACAGCTGGTTTTATATATATGTCTTTTATTTTCTTGCATTTTATTTTATCTTATTTCTATTAACTAAGATGGGTAACCAATCCCACTTTAAAAAAAAAAAGAAAAAGAAAAAAGAACGTTAGAGACATTGAAATAAGATTTTTCATTTAAAAATTTGGTTGGCAGAAACAAATCTATATTAAGCCTAACAAATTTTGATCATTACGAAGTGATCATAAGCCTAACTCCGTCAAAACAAAACAAAAGACAAAAAGTCATTAGTGTAACAGATGTTGACCATCAAGAAGTCAATTACAAAGTAGTATAAATGCTTGGTTGTCATGACGATTGCTTTTAGCTGTCGTTTTCAACTTTCACTTTTTTTAATTTCTTTCTTAAAAGTAAAAAAATAAAATAAGCCTTTCCATTTTTAATACTGCAGGCCAATTGAAAGATTCAAGCCGGACACAATTCAACGTTTTTAAAGAGGGAATAATGGGAAACCACTAGCATTCTTTGTTGAAAATTAATTCGAATAAGCTCTTTGGCCTGGACCTGGACGTTAAAATTTCAAATTTGATATAAATAAAAGTCAAATTTCTGACTTTTAGATGACTTGCCAAATGCCAAGTATGCTAAAATATTAAGTTTGTTTTCCATTTGAAAGGAGATATATATATATATATATATTATATTAGTTGAATTTATTGTTTAAAAATTTATATAAATTAGTCTGACAATAAACCATTGAACAGATGAAAACATTAACAAGTCAAGAAGAAGACATTTCTACAAACCAAATATTAATTATGGTAAACATCAAATTGAGCAGGAATATTAATATTTCATATTCCTTCATCTACGAGATTAATAACAGAAGGAAATTAATAATTTTTTAAAAAAGGACATACTTCTAACTTTTGAGGGCTACACATATAATCTATATAGCAATATATTTCCATAATATACTTGAAGTACTGCGTCTTGCTAGCTATGGTGAGGACCTGGTGGCGAGGGATGATCAGGAACACTGGAATGCAACAAGAATAAAAGTTAATTAAGCCAAATAAATGAAGATGAAGAAGGAGAAGAAAAAAGAGTATGTTCAAAGCGGCTAAAGTGGCTATTTTTTTGTTTTAAGGGGGGAGGTGCGGGAACCCTTAAGATCTTTTGTCGACTGTTATCCCCTTTTTCTTGTCTACTCTCTCATAATAAGGGAGTGGACCTGATTATGTGACGTGAGTCTCACCTTCTATTATGAGAAGGTAGACAGGAAACACATGACAATATCTTGCGGGAGATGTTGCTTTGAAAAACTAACAATAATAAATAAATAAATAGATAAAAATGTTATAATTAATTAAACTCACTCTACATGGGGAGCTTGAACAAATAGTGACCTCGTCGCTGATGATGCCTCAATTGTTTGGAGCAGAACGATGATCCACAAAACCAGGCAGAAGAGGAGAAGAAGAAGACCGCTCCAGAGGCTTTAACAATTCGAGCCATTATTTTGGTGATTAATTTTCGCACTAAGTTTATGTTCTTATACGTCTAGGATCGGTTGCCTGAAGGTAATTAATTACAAGAGTAGTTAATTAACGTCATCGCCAGATCGAGCAGACTCGATCAACACTGAAAAAGCTGATCAAACAGGACTCTTAATTTCTTGTCCAAATTTTCAAACCTTGCAGAGAAAGAAAATAGAACCTATGTCCCACGTCTTACGTGATACAAGAACCGTGTGGAAATTATTGTGGAATATTAGTTTTATTGACGATAGAAATAAATAAATAAATTTATGCAATTCGTGTCACATATAATGTTGAAATTTAAAAATTTGATCGGACTTACAGAATTTTATGTTCACTCCACACTTCCTCAGAGAATTAAGGGTTTGGTGGTGCTAGATGCTAGGGTCTTCCCTATTTGCGTAGCTAACCCCCATTAATTTATGTGGTCTGTAAGTTTGTATAGGCTTCATTAGCATTCCTATATCTTTTTATCTCTAAGGTAAGGTTCATTATGTCTCCTTTAGAATTTTGCGACATTTTGCCTTTATTTTAATAAAGAATCCCCAAGGCCCCAAACACTAAATTAGCTGTTTAGCCCAAAAAAAAAAAAAAAAAGGTCTCTAGTCCGAATAGTAGGATCGTTTGATAATTTTTATTTTTTTAAATTATTTTTTGGAAATAGAACAATCTGATTATATTTTAATCTTTAAAATCGATATTTATTTATTTTTTAATTTTATTTTATAGAAATAGAGGATACAAGCGACTAAGAAATTTATTGATGCGTTGGATAAGAAATTTATCAGGATGAGTTTGACAATCCTTAATTTATATATATACCCTTTTCTAGGAAATTTTTGGAAGAAAAGTGTGGATTAGTAATATATTATTTTGTAGTTGTCAATCAGGGTTTTTTTCTTTTTCCCTATTTTTTTTTTTTTTTTTATAATTTACATTTAGGGAAAACTTTCTTTCTCCCCAAGTAATTAGCTAGCTAGTATATATTTGCGGTTCCTCAATATTTCTTTCTAACTATCGTCTTACTAATTGTTCTACTTAACAGAGGTACAAATTAAGTAATCACAGAAACTATTCATGATCAATAGCAAAGAATTAAATTAATCTATTAACACAATAATTTTTATAATTTATATTTAGGGAAAAACAATTAGGGGTTATAATTTACCCAAAGCTAGCTTGAGGAGAGCCCTATTTTTTTTTCTTTTTTAATTGAGAGTAACTTGCTCCGATATGGCCCTTAATTACCTTAATTTGAAACCTAAATTTTATTTTATCTCTGAATTATAAATCATTCTATTAAGTCCCAGAATTTCATATCACGTTTTTAAATTACCCACAATTGATACTTCGCCCAAAAGCACTTAACAAAAAACATGAACATGACTAGAAATATTGGTCTATTTTCGTGACATGTTAAGAGTTTATCATGTACTATTCAATTTATTGTTCAAAATTGCCTTTAATATATAATAGATACTACTTTCCCGTCACAAATTAACATGTTTGCTGTCAATTAAGTGGCTTTAATTGGACAAACTATCAATTCTCAAGAGGCATTTGAGAACATAAAATGAAGTTCACAAATTAAGTGAATAGAATAAATTTGAAGTCCATCAAAACTAGTCTTTCTTCTTTCCCTTTTTTTTTTTTCCTAAAATATATATGGATAAGATTACAATTTTAATCATCGGCTAATGACATATGAAATAGACCTTGCAATGATATTAATAATGCATTTTAAATCATTATCTAATCATTGAATAATTCTGTAACGTAATTGTAATTGTAGTATTTTCTCACTCTATATATATATATATATATATATATATAATAATCACTCAAATGAATTAATCAACGGATTAGTTAAAGAGAATGAGAATACAACAAGAAATAATTGAAACGTTTGCTTCCTTCGTTGAAGAGTCAGAGTTAGGCAATGCTAAGTCCAAGATATACAAAACCTAATGATGATGGCCACCTTGAGGAGAGGTGTGTACAGGAACTCTGTCATTTCACAAAATAAAAGAATATTACATTAAATTAGAAACAATAATTAACCCATGCAAAATCATGCATTGAGTCTTTAAAACAAGAAGTCAAAATTGAGCAATAGAATTTCCATCTTACTGTTTTTCTCTTCAATTTAAAATAATGCATGGCACGACACATAAATTTATTAAGTTCCATATGCAGGCATGAGTAATAGCTAGCGAACAACTAATCTTTTATAAATAAGGTGACAAATTATGGAGGTGACAATTTATAGCTAGCTCCGTTCAGCTTTAATTACTTTTCTAATGGCAACAGATGATCTAAAAATTAGAGTAAAACTCAACATTGGATCCTTAATGGCAAATTTTAAGGGACTATATACATATATATTTTGAATGACCCTACAAGTTACATATATGGATATAGATTTCAATAATTAAGCTCGTGAAACTCACCAGCTATATATATATAGATAGATACTTACCCTGTTAAGACAGCAGTAAAGCCGGTGGGCCAGAACGATTGTCTGGCCGATGATCTCTGGAATAGATTGAAGAGAAGAACGATCCACAGCAGAATGAAGATTGAAGACACAGCAAATGAGGATGCTTTTGGGGCCATTTTTCTTCTCGTTTTTCCGAATGCTTTTTGGCTTTACTAGACCTTAATCGATCTTGTCCAGTTTCATTTACTTACATCGAACAATAATTTATATGCAATGCTTCCATTTGTATAAATGGAATCATTCAACAAAGGTAGATGAGGAAAAACGAAAAGAAAATATTGCTGAGTTTTCTGACAATGTCTTGCCTTCGAATTGGACCTTTTCCAGTCAATTTTTCTGCTTTCAAACTCTTACTTCTGTTTTTCGTTTTTTTCCTTTTTTTTTTTTTTGGTTATATATATAAAGGCATCATAAAAGGCCATAGGTCTTATTAACTCGAAACTCGATCACGTTTCGAAAGAAAAGTTGAAGAACGAGACACAAGCAGTTAGCAGACTGATACTTTATTAAAAGAATGAGAACTTCCAATTAAATATTAATTAACCATGAGGGAAGATTCCTCAAAATTTTAAACATATATACTCCCCTCGAGTCATATAAAAGAGTCAACTTTCTAATAATTTTTTTGTAAGACGGAGGGAATATGAAGTACTCTAACAAACTTATGTATGAATTAACATATCTTATACCCTCTCCATCTCATTAATAAGTGGTCACCAAATATTTTATATTTTCTTGGTGTCACCAAATATTTTGTAGAATATATACATGTTTGGGAACCAGATTTTATCTTCACCAAAATTTTACAATTTAGTGACCACCTTTTTTTTTTTTTTGGTCTTCAATAGGTTGCTGAAAAACTTCTGGTGTCACCAAAGGTTATGAAGACTTTTCTTCGTTATCTTTGTTGAGCAAACTATTTGGTAGATCACTAAATTTATGCTCAATTAATTAACAATTTTTGGTCACTGAAAGTTAGTGATGATTGTATCTGTGACTATTTTTGTTTTTTTTTTTTTTTTTGATAAAACGTCTTATTTTGGCTGGAAAATTTCTTGCCAAACCTTCAGTGACCAATTGGTGACCATTTTTTCATGGTCACTAAAGGCCCATTACTTCACTTGGATAATGTGTATTCTTTTGCGTTTTTTTTCGCCAATTAGTTTCTTGATTGCGACTGATAATTAATGGGTCATTAGTTTTATTGGATTTTGAATGAGTCTCTTCTCCAACTATTCAACGGTCTGACTAGCAATAAAAACATATACCTACCAACTAGTACAAAATTTAACGGGCCACCACGTGATGCCAAAAATATAAAACTATCAAATTGCACAATTTTAAGGTGACCGTTGCAAGTGCAATGCTCCGCTAATATATGTTATGGCATACTTTGGAGCAGGTACAACGTACGATCTTATTTTCACCTGCTAATTATTACATAACTTGATTGCCAAATTAAAACACAAAAGGCACAAGATTAATACTCAGTTTCTCCACTTTTCTTGGTGAAAACATGGCCCTATGGTGGAGACAGAGCTCAGCAACCAATACCAGGCAGTGAGATCACTCAGTTACTGTTAGAGAAAATCAATTTATAATCAGCAAAAACATCTTCTTCTTCTTCTTTTTTTCCTTCTTTTAATTTCTTTAAGTGAAAATTAACATTAAGAATTTAGAAAGAAAGGCAGCAAATTATACTATATATTCCGTATAATAGTAATAAAGAAAGAATGAACATGAAATAATTATTAATATCATCACTCACCGGGTGGGAGGTCGATGAACCATTAATCCTCGAGACGCCGCCAAAGTCCCAAAGGAAGTAAAGAGAATTATGATGAAAATCCACAAAAGTGTGAAAATTTTAGCACTAAACGCCGATTTCCCAACCATGTATGTGCATCGATTAATTTCTTCCAATCCCTTTTTTTTTTTTTTTTCTCTCTCGCTTTCGGACGAGTTTAGGTTTAACCGATCATTTCATAGCCCTTAAATTTGTCTTGCTAAGCAATGGTATAACTTAATTGCCTTAAAAGTCTTGGCAAAGTTTCATTTTTTCCAGCCGCCCACAACAAGATGAACAGTAATCCAACAAAGGTTAGTATTGGTGACAATTGTTGGGTTGCTCGGAGAATTTTAATGTTTTCTTTTCTGTTAAATGATTTATTGCAAAAATGATCTTTACATTTGAGAAAGATATTAAAACGAATCTCGTAATTTTGAAAATATCAAATTAAGCTTTAGACTAGATTAAGACCATAATTTGCCCTATCGCGATACGTATCGTAGCATCAGACGATTCTACGATCCCATAATACCAAATCGATCATGCTTCCGATTCTATAAAAATTTGCTAAAATGACTAAAATAAAAGTATTTTTTATAATTTATCAGTAATTTTACACGTGCACATTTGGTATAGGATCTTACGATCCTACGATCCAATAAATTTAAGTTATACACGATAACTTAAATTATCGTGTATAAGTTATACACGATAATTTAATCCTAAAAATAAATATTTTTTTCTTTACTATAGACTTTTTTTAACTATAGAAATAGACAATACATCAGAGATACGCGAAATGTTATACTTCAGCAGCTTAGAGGCCATAGGTGATATGCAAGACATCAAAGACAATGCACGATAAATGTGTTTCATAACATATATGCAATACTTCTAAATCTGAATTTGATACATGCTTCTTTAAAAAAACATTTCGTCAAACGTTCTGACGGGTCAAAAAGAAGTTTTTGCAAAATGGAAAATGGAAAACGGTAGGAAAGAAAGTATCGTGTGTTCCAATGGAAAAGTGTTTCATGAGTAGGAAAATATATTGTGAAACACTTTTCCATTGATACGAAACATGATAAAGCTGCATCCTTTTATTTATTATTCAAGGAATTTTTGATTTCCACTCACCTACTCCCACCATCACTACTCACTACTCTAATAGAAGAGATCAACCGATAAATCCACTTTCATAGATTAATGGCAAATAAATAACCTTTCAACCTGCACTTTCTAATTTTCATGACAAATTAAATTCTAGATTGCTTTCAGCAATTTAGAGATTTGGAAAAAGGATAAATACTTTTAAAATTTGTAAAAGTATCAAACATCTCTTTTTGCAATTTGAAAAGATCGATTAACATATATCCTCTGAGATTTTTGAAGTCTACCAATATATTTCCAAATTTGACTAATTTTATCGATACCTTACTCCTGAATTGGTTATGTTACTTATAAGTACTTATCAATTGCAGAAAAAAACATAAAACTTATGGGAGTATTTGTAGTTTGAGGAGTTAGGAAGGAATCAGTGATATTCTCTAAACAAATAAAATTTGAAGTTTCATGAAACTACTAATACCCCTGAAATGTTCAAATTTTGGATGGAAAAAAAAAGAAGCTAATATTCCACCTTCCGGACTGTTAAACAAACACTTTTTTTAAGAAACATACGATACTTTTTTTTAATAGACGTAAGCGTCGAGTTAATCTCAAAATTATCGCTTGTATTTTGAAAGATTGCATATTTAAAGCGAAAGTATTACATGTCAACCGTCAGACGGTCTCTTCTGATAAGGGATTCCTTTTCAAATATCTTGTCGGTAGAAAAAAAGTTTGAGTTTTTAATTCAGTTTTTCGCTCAACCTGCCAATTAGCACAAAATTTATGGGGCCACCAAGTGATGCCAAAAATATAAAACTATCAAAACTATCAAATTTATGGGGCCGGTCATTTTCTTTACGTTTCGATTTTGATTTCAATACTAAATTTAATATATTATAATCAACTTTCATCATTTTCAATACAACTTTTTACTATTTAGTTATATATTTTTATATTTTCAATACACTTTTACATTATAAAACTATTTTTCAAAAACCAAAACTGCCGTAAAGAACAAACATATTTTGAAAGACATTTCTTTCACAAGACTACAACAAATCAATTGAATAAATCCAGATTTAGAATCGGTGGGGGTAAAGCAACACCTCGAAAATGCAAGCCAAGTTTTGAATTTGATCATGAAAACAGCTAAAACTATATATATGTCTACACTCTAGAGAAGGTACAATGATCTTATTTTCACCTTCTAATTACAAAAGTTGATTGCCAGATTAATTAAATCACAAAAGGCAAAAGAATTAATTTCTCAGTTTCTTCACTCATGCGTGGTTTGATTCTTCCCTCTTTTCTTGGTGCAAAGATGGCCGATGTGGAGACTGAGGTGAGCTAGGAATAGGCACTGAGGTGCGACTGTTAGAGAAAACCAATTTATAATTAATCAGCACAACAAATCAATACTTGAAGGCTTTGATCCAAAGCACAACAAATTAATCATACTATATGTATAGTAATAAAGAAAGAAAGAACACAAAATAATTATTTATAATATCATCAACTCACGGGCTGAGACGACGAACCATTAGTCCTCGAGACGCCACCGAAGTCCCAAAGAAAGTAAAGAGAATGACGATGAAAATCCACAAAAGTGTGAAAATTTTAGCACTCAACGCCGATTTCCCAGCCATATCGATCGATTAATTTCTTCCTATCTTTTTTGGGTTTCGATTACGATTATGTTTACCGATCATTTTATAGCCCGGCATGCCCTTAAATTTGTCTTGCTACTCAATGCTGTAACTTGCCTTAAAAGTCTTCGCAAGGTTCCAGTTTTTCCAGTCGCCCATATCGGCAGTCGACGCACGGGCCAAACTGTCTCGAAATTTCCTTTCCTCTTACATTTAATAAAGGGCCAATTTGCATGACAAATATCATTAAATTCGGGCTTAGTTTCAGTTTACAAAAACTTGTATACAAAGGCAAATCACGATTAAATTTAACATATAATGTATTGTGATTAAATTTTAAATACATGCGTATCTCGTATAATTAAACTCTGACAAGTATAAATTTTTTTTGGTATTTATCAGTTCGAAATTAATAAAATAAAAATAAAAAAATACCTTTACCCACATTAACTCTTAAGAAAGAATGTTCAGAAAAATGTGTTTAAAAGGACCCTTGAGCTCGACTTCAGTTCCGGTCAATACGGTTTCCCTTCGGATTAGGTGGTGTGTTCATATTCTCTGGTCCTCCGTTCCCATTTGCAATCTAATTTTCCCACCTAGTATTTCTCATTTAAAGATTACACTTTTTAAAAAAATTTATTGTGACATTTAAAAAGTGTACTTTAAATTTATTTACATTACAAATGTCAGTAATTAATTAAGTGTGGCTCACAATTAAATCTTACTTATAAAGTAAATACAAATTTGACAACCAAAGCAATTAATTACTTAATTACTGACAATAAAAACGTATGAATTTATTATTATCGTTATTGATGAGTGCAGGTTGCGTTGTTTGCTACTCAAAGTGAGGGACTTTTGCCAGGTTTACAAGAGCCCCGGAAGACAAAGGTGGAGCCAATTGCTTGGGTACCCCTCTGGATGGTTATAAATTGAATTTGATGATTGGGCGTTAGAGAATCCGGGCTACACTGGAGCAGCGTTTTTTTTCTTCCTTCTTTTGTTAAGTGAAATTAACAGTAAGAGTTTAAAAAGAAAGCCAGGAAATTTGTGGAAATTTTAGTACTCACGGTCTGGAAGGAACCATCTCTGCTCGAGGCGCCACCGAAGTCCCAAAGAAAGTAGAGAGAATGATGAAGAAAAATCCACCAAAGTGTGAAATTTTTAGTACTGAACTCCGATTTCCCAACCATATATATCTTCGATTCTTCCAATCTTTTTTAAGTTTAACCGATGATTTTAAAAGCGGGTATGCCCTTAAAAGTCTTGCCAAGGTTCCATTTTTTCCAGCCCCCCACTACGAGATGAACAGTAATCCAACCAAAGTCTTGGCAAGTTTTTTTGTTTTTTGTTTTTTTTTTTCTTCCAAATGATAGATTGCAAAACTCCTTACATTTGAGAAAGATATTAAAATGAATCTCTTAACTTTTAAAATATCAAATTAAGCATTAGACTAGCTTAAGTGTATGAAATGACAAATATAATCGATACTCTGAAAAAAAAAAAAAAAAAAAAGGAAAGAAATACTTTTTCTTCAATATCAATTTTAAAGTGTAAAATATAAAAGAAGTAATTTAATTATATCATTTTTCCACTTATCTACTAGGGGTGGGCATGGTTTGGGCCAATTCGAAATTCGAACCGAATTTGAATTTACCGAATTCGAAAAAACCTAGGTTTGGTTTGAAACCGAATTCGAATTATGAAATTGGTTTTCGAATTGGTTTTCGAATTGGGTATTCAAACCAAATACCAAACCGAATTCGAATTAGTTTTATTATTAATATTTATTATTTTTTTCCACCTAAAGGCTTTATTAATATTTTAAATTAATAAAGATGTCATAAAGTTAAAAGTTAATATTTTAAATTGATAAAGATGTCATAAAGTTAAAGGCTAAAGCTTACCTAATGAGTAAAACTAAAACCTAATCTCTAAAGTATTATCACACAACCGCCGCCTCCCCGAGTTTAGTTCCCTCCCACCTCTCCTCCCTCTCCGTTTTTCTTTATATTCTTGTCCTCCTCCATTTTTGCAGTTCGCCGAGGAAGATAACCCAGCAGACAAACATCACCGATTCCGACGACATGCTGCAATTTCCGTTCTCTCGCCGTCGTACGTTCATGTTTGCTCTAGATCGGATCTTCTCGCCGCCGCGATCCCCTGCTCCTTCCGCCGGTGCCGTCTTTGCGGAAGGTTTTGCGCTTCAATTCTGCAATGGATTGCAGAACTCAAAGTATACTTCTCCTCCTTGCTTTGCTTTCTACATGACATCGATTTTCACGGTTCTCCTGGTGTTGTTTCTTAATTCTTACTTTTATTTTCTTTATATTAATATCAGGTGCGGATACAGTTGGGTTAAGGATCAGCTGCATTGGTTACCAAAACTATGCTTACAGGATGATTTTAAGGCTTATAGGATGCATGTGATTGAGGGTGAACTTAGATTTATTTTTCTAGAAGAGTTTGCTGCTGGATTTATTTGTTCAAACTAGTTACTAGATTGTAAAATTTTGATTATGGAATTAATTTTGTGAATTTGGTTTCCATGGTTTAAAACCGAATTCGAACCGAATTCGAATTACAAATTCGAATTGGTTTCTTCAGTTTAAAATCGAATTAGGTTTGGTTTTCGAATTGGCCAAAAAAAATTTAAAATTCGAGGAAACCAATTCGAGGAAACCACAATTCGAGGAAACCAATTCGTGCCCACCCCTATTATCTACTTACTAAAGGGTTAATAACGATGAACTACACATAAATATGTTGACACAGTCCTTCCTTTGTTAGATCGTTAGTTCAACCACTAAAATAGATGCATGAGTTTTATAAATTGTTTTAAATAGGTGATTTATTAGAGGCTATAATTGATATGTGAAACATCATAAGCTATACATGATACTTCAACATTTAAAATCAATACATTTTTTTTCACTATAGGCGACTTTTTTGCTACAAAAAGACGAAATGTGATACTTAAGTAGCTACACTCATAACTCATGATATATTAGGGGTTATACGTGATACACAATACATCAAAGGCTATTCATGATAAGTGTTTCCCATAAAATATAGGTGATACTTTTGATGCCATCATCAAACGTTCTGACAGGTAAAATACAAGTTTTGCTGATTACAAATTAGTAGGAATCGGAAAGAAAATATTAGTAGATACAAGGATTTCCTTTAGGGTGTGTTTGTTTCCTATGGAATTGGGGCTCCAATTCCAATTCCATTGTTTGTTTGTAAAACAATTGTAATAATTGGAATTCAATGCCTCCAATTTCACAATTTCAATTCTTTGATTGGACCTAAGAATTTTAATTCTATTGATATTTATTGTGTCTTGTGTAGTGTGTGTAGTGAGTGTTGTGTTTTGTGTGTGTAGTGAGTGTTGTGTGTTTTGCGTGTGGTGTGTGTGTTTTGTGTGTAGTGTGTGTGTGCGCGTGCATGATATATATATATATATTCATGGATACTGTTTTTTGCACATAATATGTGCAAGAATTTATGCACATAAAGTGCATAATGTGGACCAGCAAAAATTTGTTTCCAATTCCATCCTTTTATCCTTTAACCTCTTAAAGTTTTAATTTTTGTAATTAACCCTCTAAAATTTTATTTTTCACAACTAACCCCCTAATGTTTAAAAATAAATTTTTTTTAAATGAACATTTAAAACTAATTACCCGAATCAAAAAATATTTAATTTTCTTTTACCATATTTATTTAATATTATATTTTACTTTTATTAATTATTACTTTTAATTATTACTTATATTTAAAAACTCATTCAAACTATTTTTTCATTTAAAATTATGCACACAATATGAACATAAATATAAATATACGTATTGTGCATATATATGTTTGTATGCATGTATGCTAATACATATATATTATTATTTATAGAGTGAATTGCCCATTTGATCACTAATCTTTGTCTGAGTGCGCAAAACACCATAAACTTTTTCAAAACGTGAAAAAATATCACTTTGTTAGTCAATTCCGTTAAGTAAAAAAAAAAGGGGCAAAATCATTATTTCACAAGTTATGGTACTGTTCATCGTCTTCCGAACATTTCTGGTGCTGTTCATCTTCTCCAATAAATAGTTCTGGTTCTGTTCATCGAAAATTTTTTATTTATATATTTTTTCTCATGGATCTTCATCCGAAGAATAAGGTAAAAATTAAATAAATCAAATTCCCGATGAACAGTACCGGAACTGTTCATCAAAAATATTGGGAAGAATATCAACAGTGCCAAACATATGAATTGACGATTTTGCCCCTGTCTTTTTTTCGATTAAACGAAATTGACTAACAGAGTGGTATTTTTTGCACGTTTTGAAAAGGTTTGTGCTGTTTTGCAAACTCAGACAAAGGTTAGTGATCAAATGTGCTATTTTGAAAGGTTAGTAGTGTTTTGCGCACTCAGGCAAATGTTAGTGATCAAATGTGCAATTCACTCAATATATATATATATATATATATATATTCAAAAATAAACTAAAGAGAAAATCACTTTCACTTAGGGTGCCAATTGGGTGGGTTGGGCGGGTTATGGATCGGGTCAAGATTGACCCGTAACTAACGGGTCACCCCAACCTGACCCGTTGACTAATAGGTCATATACGGGGTTGGGTTGTAATCCGCTCAACCTGAGGTTTAATTTATTTGACCCAACATGTTAAATTCACTTGACCCGACGGGTTATAACCTGTTCGACCCACATTTGAACCCTTAACCCACAAATTATTTTTATAATATAAAATAAATTTAATAATTAAATAAATACGTACGTACGCGCATGTAATGCGCGCACGCACACACACACACGGACACCCATGCGTACTGGACATACACGTATATATATGCATAAATAATTAATGTAATTTATTTAAAAATATCTCTTCAATTAATTCATGTAAGTAAATTAGGTTATTGAGTCATGGCTTATGTTGACTCAACGTGTGAACTCATTATTAGGGAAAAAGGTGCATTTAAACTTAGATAAAAAATTGTGTGTATAAATTAATTCGTCGGGTCGCTATATACACACGTTAACATATTGTATGTAACTAGGTATAAAAATGATTTGCTGGGTTGACTCGTTTTATTTGCAAGTCAATTCATTTATTAAAAAAAGGTTTATATAGACCGATTGGGTAGACCCGTGTAACTCGAGAGGTCGGCCCGTTTAACTCGAGAGGTCGGCCTGTTTAACTCGACGGGTCGGGAATTTGATTTATTTATTTTTTACCTTCTTCTTCGGATGAAGATCCATGAGAAAAAATATATAAATAAAAAATTCCCGATGAACAGTACCAGAACTGTTTATCGGAGAAGATGAACAGCACCAGAAATGTTCGGAAGACGATGAACAGTACCATAACTTGTGAAATAATGATTTTGCCATTTTTTTTTTTACTTAACGGAATTAACTAACAAAGTGATATTTTTTTCACATTTTGAAAAAGTTTGTGGTGTTTTGCGCACTCAGGCAAAGATTAGTGATCAAATGGGCAATTCACTCTATAAATAATAATATGTATGTATTAGCATACATGCATACAAACATATATATGCACAATACGTATATTTATATTTATGTTCATATTGTGTGCATAATTTTAAATGAAAAAAATAGTTTGAATGAGTTTTTAAATATAAGTAATAATTAATAAAAGTAAAAATATAATATTAAATAAATATGGTAAAAGAAAATTAAATATTTTTTGATTCGGGTAATTAGTTTTAAATGTTCATTTAAAAAAAATTTATTTTTAAACATTAGGGAGTTAGTTGTGAAAAATAAAATTTTTGGGGGTTAATTACAAAAATTAAAACTTTAAGGGATTAAAGGATAAAATGATAGAATTGAAAACAAATTTTTGCTGGCCCACATTATGCACTTTATGTGCATAAATTCTTGCACTATTATGTGCAAGAAACATTATTCATATCTATATCTATACTTATATATAAATTGGCAATCCCTTAGCTACAGTATTTTTGGTGGTTGTCCATTTTTTTTATTTCCCATTTTACCCTTATGAGAGAAAGCAGGCCACTACTTCAGTTTTGGTTTCTCCTGCATTTTTCACTTCCCATTTTACATAGAGACACACGCGTCTCTTTTCTAAGTTCTACCCGAGAAACGCGTCTCTCTCCAGATTCTTCTTCACGAACTCTTCCTCCACTCTCCTTCTCTTCTCCACGCGTCCCTTTCCACATTCTTCTTTGGATCGTACCTTCTCTTTTCTTTCTTCTCACTTCTGAGCTTCACAATCACTTTCCCTTTCTTAGATTCTTCACCGTCAGTTGCAATCTTCTTCCCTCACAAAATGAAACCCACTTCTTCTCACTTTTGTTTGATTTTCTTCTGGGTTTGAAGTTTAATTCGAAGTTTATGCGATTGTTCTATTGCAGGTTATGCTTGCTTCGGTTGAGTCTTTTCAACTTCTTTTTCCGTCTAAGGTTTGTGCAGAGGAGATTTAATTTTCTACTCCTGCTTTCCTTTTTTGGGTTTATGATCTTTTTTTCTTGGTTATTGCATGCTGTTAATTGATGCTTTTGGATGTTGAAATTCGTGGTGTTGTGTTTTATTCTAGGTTTTGCTTTGCTTCGGCTCTGTCTTCACAACTCTTATTTCTTAGAGTCTGAGAGTGAGCGTCTCCTCAATTTCTTCCATGTTATTCACTTTAATTGAAAATTTGATTAAAAAAAATACTTACATTTTTAATGCTTTCTCCGTGATGCATTCCGTTTGGTGGGTTTTTTCTTACCATCGCAGTAAGCCAGAAGACTCAGTGCTCTTCCTTCTATATTTTCGTTATGGTTGGAGGTATTTTCCACATTTTGTGGTCTCTTTCAGAATTATTATTATTTTTGCTTACTCTCTTGAGAGCCTTTTGGCTTATGTTTTAATGTACTCAATTCCAGGATTGCTGGATACTATTTGTTTTGCTACAGAGAGATTTCAAAAAATTTGGTGCCCCCAACACTATCCAGTTCTCTTGTGCTTCTATTTTGATTGTCAGGTGACCGTTCTATTGGTACATTCTTAGCCTTTGTACAAATATTTATCTATATTCACTTTCAAATGCATATCTTTTCAAGAAATATGGTGGCTGCCCTTGCTCTTGAACATAATTTCTGTCTGGTATTCTGAATTTCATGTCATGCTTGGTTTTCTTCTATTACCTGTCACTCATTAAATTAAAGTTGTCATTTATTATTGTCAAAGATTTTGAATGTCATTGTGAAAGATCTGAACACGTAATAGGTGTACTTTCTGTCAAATGGATTTTCTGTCTTCCATTTTATTTTTTTGTTGCTGTTTGGCTTACACTTAAAAAACACTTATTCTGAATGATTTTATTCTGAGCTAACATGGACTATTCTTTCGAAAAGTAAGAAAGATCTATGTTCAAGCAGTTCCTGGGGTGATACTAACAAAGACACGATTTCATCAATTCATTTACCATTCTCTATATCGTTTTAATGAATGCATGTGCGGGATTCATATGTATGGCTGTATGCATATATTTTTATGCTATGACAATTTGAAGTAATTGACCATGAAAGTCCTTGCCTTTAAATGTAGTTCTTTGTCGTTGTCAAAGTGTCTAATTGGACTTTTGGAACTTTGGTTGAATCACTTGTGTAAAAGGAATATCTTGAATGATTTGGACTTTATTATGTACAATGAGTTATTTGGCTTTGTAATTAAGGGTAATGTGTTGACAGTGAATTTTCAGGATTTTTTAAGTGATGTGCACATGGTGGTATGTTCTCTGGATTGAAAATGAAGATGATGCTGAAGCATCTGCAGTTGAAGCACAAAATGAAGATGAAAATAAAAAGTGCAGAAAGGCAGCTCTTGAAAACTTTGAGAATGCCAGCGAAGATCTCCCTTTGGCCACGCAAGTGGTGTCTAAGTCGAAATTTTTACCTTCTTGTTCATTCACCTTTGTTTAGTAAACGGGTACATGTTTGATTGAATTTTGGCTGTTGGTAAATAGCAACTGCTCTCACATTTTAGAATTCAATTTATTGCAGGATTGAAAGGTTCTTGACCACCAAGTGGAAAATTGTTCTTCAGGAGTTTGGCGAGCATTAGGAAGTGCATGGAAACGAGGTTCTACCATTGTTAACCAGTATGTTTACTTCACCTTGGCCTTTTAACTTATTATCTAAATATTAGCTTCTCTTCTGATGGTGACAGCTTTTTTAGGCTGCTAGCCCAGCCTCAGAAGATCTTATCTATTGTTGCATTTATGTCTTTAACATTTATTATTAACTTCCGTTTATTTTCTAATAAAAAACTTCCATTTTTCATTCTTTATCAGCCAAAATATAGTTAATAACTTAATTTCGAAAACTTGGTTACTGTAATTATGGTCTTTCTTCCATATTTCGAGTGTGTAGAGCTACATGTTATGTTCTGTACGTTTTCTTACTCAATGGTTCTCATTTGATTCTCTAATTAATTTTCAACCTTACTTATCCATCGGACTTGAGAGCTCTTCTGTAGGTTCTGCTGTTTCGATTCAAAATAATGCTTTACTTGGGTCTGCTGTAGGTTTTTGCTGCTGCTTTTTTCTTTCAGTTCATTGAAAAGAGACTGACATACCTTCTTATTGCAGACACTTGAATGGTAGTTGACTAAAAAATCTAGAGAAGCTGGAAGATGAGTAGATGAAGATAAGCTCCTCGAGGAAATCAGTTCTTCCACAGATGCTTCTACATTTATAGAGCTCCAGAGTATTTGGAGGTTAGATCTGCTTTTAAAGTATTGTCTTTATATCCATTTTGTTTTTATATTAGTATTTGAGTTTTCATTCTTTATTTTGATAATTTTATTGGTGTCATATGAGTTGTCCAACCACTATGCATGGTTTGCTCATTGGAAGAAAAACTAAGCTTTCTTATGAATAGAAAGTTGTTTGATGGAAAGCTTAACCAGTTCCATAAGATTTTTTCTTTTGTGGCGTGTTAACTGTAGTTACCTAATTCATTAGATGGTTTTACAACTAACTGATTTTTCTTGGTCATTGCTGCAGATTCTTTTACCTTTAACTAAGTGCATTCTTTGTAGTCCAAGTTTTATTTGTTTTTGGTTCTAGCCTTTAAGGTTCTGGCCCCAAATTACTTTTTCTTTGTTTGGCTCTCCGCACTGCCTTTTTCTCGACCTTGGTTTTCAGATGCAGGAGACTCTTTTTATTGATTTTGGTGCTTGATATCTTCACTATCTTGGAAGGTGTGAATAATATGTTTGCCAATGTGAGAGATTTTTTTTCCCTCTTTCTGAGTTGCGGTGATATGTTTTTTAATATAGTGTATATATTAACTAGGAATCATATTCCTGTGAAAGAAATCTTAGAAACTACAGATTACTTGAGCTAAAACTGTTTTATAGTCTCTATTGTGAGTGTATATGTTTTCTTAGGCATGATATTCCTATGAAAGAAAGTTAAGAGGTATATTGTGCTCAAGTTTAAGTTTATTCTCCTCTTTGAAATTTTCACTTGAACTCTTACTTACATTCCAAAATTAAGGCCACAGCAAAACTTAATATGAAAAGGGAATATATACTTTGAAGTTTAAGTTACTTTCCTGAGACTCCCTCTTACATTCTAAAGATTAAAATGACATGAAAATTTACTATAAAAAATATAGATGTACTTTGCAATTTAGAAATCGACTCGAATTTCAGCTTTTGTTATAAATTAATACTCTACAGGGTAATGAAAACAAATTTAAAAGAATAAAAGGAAAAAGGAAAATAACTTTTTATCATGCCTAAGAAGTGTAGCTTTTCTTCTGATCGTTTGAGAAATGAGACATCGAAAACTGGATTAGTCTTTCAATTATGTATATTCATTAATGAGAAAGCTCCATACTGGAGTTTTCTATTGTGGGGTGCCAGTTTTGGGGAAATAGCTGGGAAAATTTATCAGAATTTTAACCAAAAAGGGTTCAACCAAATTCGAATTCCATACAGAACATTTCTTGAAAGCACTGAAATGCAGTACTTATGTAACAGAAGTATCTTGATTTTAGATTCAACTCACACCAAGAAATTAGAGGTGTCCATAAAATTATAGTGTCGCCTTCAATAAATGGCAGGATGAAATCCATGAGTTCAATATTTCCATTCTTATATTTTTGAAATTCCTCTCTTTTCTTCTGGATGACATTGGTTTCAAATAAGTGCCACAACTTCATCCACTATGGTATTGTGCAGATTTATTCATTTATTTTCCACCTCCCTGTATTGCTCCTTATATCCAGTTGAGGGAGATTTATGGTTTTTGTTTGTTATTTTTCAGATCATGAGATCAAAGCATTATGGGTAGGATGATTTCATAGGATATTTTATGGGGTCATGCATGGGACTTCTACTGTTGACATTCAGATGTACAAGGAGCAATAACTATTTTTTTCAAAAATCTATATACTGGGACTTCTCCTGTCGCTTGCAAAAACCTGTCTTATTGGGAAGTCTTTCCATCTCAACTATTTTTTGGTTATAGAAGTTTGTATAAGTCTGTCTGATCAGGTTCAATAGCTCGTCACATAGCTTTGAACCCAAAGCCTTCAAGTGGAATGGCACAGAATCTGTCTCTGAGCTTATGTCTACATATTGATTTCTCCACACAACAATTTCTCTATATAAATCCACATTTCTTTGATTTTGTACGAAGGAGAATCAGATGGGTGCTGTCTCCTTAATATATACACAGCCCCCGCGTAGAGGGGGCAAGAAATGCCTAGTATATATATATATATATATATATATATATATATATATATATATATATATATAGTGTGTGTTTCTCTGTTCAGTTTTTAATTAGTTTTTTCTTTTATTTGATTTTTTTTTCATCCCATAAATGCTTATGTTAGCATTTTTAAAATTTTTTTTTACTGTTGCGTTTGGAAAAACATTTTAGACCGAAAAAAATAAATAAATAAAAACGAGAAATAGTCTAAAAGATGTTTAGGCTAGTATATCTTAAATGCATTTTTTATACTTATTTTATAATGCGTATAATTATCTAAAATTATATTTTAAATATACAAAATATAATGATGATTAATATTTTCTTAATTTTTTATGGAGGTTGGGGATTCTATTTTTTAAATTTTTTTTTTTTTTTTTTTTTTGGTTTGGGGTGGGTTTGGGTGGGGAGTGGGGGGCCTGGGGGATTTTCTTTGTGTTCGGCGTGCTGGGTTGTGGGTTGGGGTACCGTTTTTTTTTTGGTTGCGCTGGGGTGAGGGTTCTTTTTTTTTTTCCCTCAGAAAATAAAAAAAATAAAATCGGTCAGTTAGGTCACGCTCCGAACACGACGAACCGAATTGTCATTTTCAGAGCATGCACTGAATCTAACCCGAACCCTTCGGTGTGTGTCGTGTCGATCGTTTAAACACCCCTATATTAATAACACAAAAATGGATAATAAATATGACTATACACTCCCACCATCACTAGTCTTATGGAAGTGATCAACCGATAAATCCACTTTCAAAACAAAATTGAATTCTATATTTCTTTCAGCAATTTAATATGGATAGTTACTTAAAAACTTTCAAGATTTGGAAAAAGTACAAATGCTTTTAAATTTGGAAAAGTATCAAACATCTCTTTTGCAATTTGAAAAGACTAACATATATCCTCTGAGATTTTTTAAGCCTATCAATGTATCTCCAAATTTGATTAATGTTATCGAGACCTTACTCCTGAGTTGCGAATGTTACAAATAAGTACTTATTATCAATTGAAGAAACAAACATAAAACTTATAGGAGTATTTGTAGTTCATTTGAAGAGTTATGAAGGAATTAGTGATATTCTCTAATTAATTAGGGTAATTAAATTATATTCACTCCTTGAGATTTGAGCAAATTACTAAATAAACTTTGAAGTTTCATGAAATTAATTATACCTCCTCAACGTTCAAATTTTTTTTTAAAAAAAAATTTGTATCCAATCTGTCAGACGGTTAAACAAACACTTTTTTTTTTCCTTTGAAAAAAAAAAAGAAAAGAAATAAACATATGATACTTTTTTAAAGACACGAGTATCAAATTTAAACTCAAAATTATCGCGTGTGTATGTTATGAAGATCTAAGGCATAAGTATCGCATGTTGAACAGTTTGATAAAGGATTCTCTTTTCTTTGTCAATTTGCAAATTAAATTATTTGGTTTTTTTACTCACAAAAGAAAAACTGTAATTATACAAACCAAAGGGGAGTAGTTGTTACATTATTACTAGCTAGGTACAAGTTACACGTTTTTATTTTCACTTGCTTACAAATATAAATTAATTGATTGCCCGAATTAAGAAAGGTAACAAGGATTTCTCAATTTCTCCTTTCTGGCGGTATTTGATCCTTCTTCACCTTTTGATGTGGAGACCGAGGTGAGCCAGAATCAGGCGCAAAAATGTAATGGCTACTGCAGAGAATCAATCAGCACAACAAATCAAACTCGAAGGTTTAAAGCGTTGCTAAAATAAAATTTAACTATCTTTCTCTTTTTTCAGGAAGGGTAAACTACCAAATGTTTTTGAAGATTTGTTCAAATTACCGACCAAATTAAACTCTGAGGGCGCACCAAAAAAATGGCAATGAGAGCATCTCACATTTGGAAATGGATGAGTCATTTATTAAAGATATTTTAAATTGCGATTGAAATGTTTGACAAATATCATATAATCATGAGAGTAGGCATCAATTACAAATTATCAAATTGACTTTATCTTATTAAATTTTTCTTTGACAAACTTAAGAGGGTTGATATATAGTACGAGTATTTTAATAAATTTCAAAGTCGGTCGTTTCTATAATTTGTACAGACCTCAAAAGCGTTTCGGTAATTTAATTACCCTTAGAAGAATTAAAGATTTCAATTAAAAAGAAAGCCTGCAAATTGCAAATGATTATAAATATATAGCAATAGAGAGGGAAATTAAATCATAAAACTCAACTGACCTTTCGCGAAGAGCTCGAGGCGCCACCGAAGTCCCAAAGAAATTGAAGAGTAAAAGGAAGATAAGCCACAAAAGGGTGAAAATTTTAGCTCTAAACACCGATTTTCCAACCATTTCGATTTCTTCTTGCTTTCTGGGCTGGCCTCAAATCTACTCTCTCCTTTTTTTTTTTTTTTTTTTTGGTTTGTGAACGTTTAATCAATCGTTTTATAGACGGGCGTGTGCTTAAATTTGTGCTTGTAGTCAATGGTCTAATAAATTAAGGAATTTCAACGACCAACTAGACCACAAAATCTTTTCAATGTTCAAAAGATATGGTTAATGATCATGTGCCAATTTCCCAGTCTCATAGAAAGGTTAATTATCGATGACAATATACTAGTGGATAATTATGAAATTCACCACTATCTAAGGACAAAGATTAGTGGGAATTAACATGGCCTTTGAAACGATTGATGATCATTTCTTTGCAATCAATTTATAGAATATATGCATGTTTAGTGAGCAAATTTTATCGTCACAAAAATTTTACAATTTAGTGATCACATTTTTTTGGTCTATGAAAAACATTTGGTGACTGCTTAATTTCGCGTCACCAAACGTTATGAGAACTTTTCAACATTATCTTTGTTGACCAAAATATTTGGTCACTAAATGTATGCACAATTAATTACCAAGTTTTTTGTCACCGAAAGTTAGTGATGATGTTTTGGGACTAAATGTTTTTGGTCACCATTTTTTGTCACTAAAAAAGTGTTATTTCTGCAGGAAAATCTTCTGCCAGACCTTTAGTGACTAATTGATGACCAAAAACTCAAGTGGTACAATTTGAGTCACAACATACATTTCAACATACGACTTTTTATATAGAACCGGAAGAGTGTCAGAGTGATGGATTCGCCGGCTTCAGCAATGCATTTGACTTGACTATATATAATTATATTTTTTTGTTGAATGACTAAATTTTGTATACTTCTATATATTAGTTAAAATAAATTAAATTATGCATTTATTTTTTTACTTCAAATGGATAATGTACAATGTTTTACGTTTTTTTCACCATTAGTTTCTTGATTTGGACTGATGATTAATTGATCATCAGTTTCATTGGATTTTGAACGAGTCTTTTCTTCGACCGTTTAACAACAAAAACATATACCTACCAACTAGCACAAAATTTATTGGCCACCAAGTGATGCTAGAAATATAAAACTATCAAACTACACAATTTTACTTTGCAAGTGCAATGGTCAGCTAATATATGTAAACTGTGAACGATATGTGTCATTCACAATACGAAGTAGATTCTTAACAACACGACAAATCAATTGAATAAATCTAGATTTAGAATCGGAGGGTGTACGTAAAGCAAACACCCGAAAATGCACAGCGAGTTATGAATTTTATCATGATAAAAGCTACAACTATATTGAGAGAAGGTACAACGATTTTATAATTCTCACCTGCTAATTACACAAGTTGATTGCCAAATTAAATCACAAGAGGCATAATTAAGATGAATATTGATCAGTTTCTCCCACCCCCTTTTCTTGGTGTAAAGTGGCCCTATCGATGTGGTGACTGAGGTGAGCCAGGAATCTTCACATAAGTGCTACTGTCAGAGAAAATCAATTTATAATCAGCGCAACAAACCAATACTTTAAAGGCTTGATTCTAAGCGTTTGATGCATGCAAAAACAGCTTCTTCTTTTTTTCTTCTTCTTAAATGAAAATTAACATTAAGAGCTCAGAAAGAAATGAAACCAGAAAATCATACTATATATATATATATATATATATATATAGTAATAAAGAAAGAAAGAGCACAAAATAACTATTAATATCATCAACTCACGGGCTGGGAGGAGGGATCATTCCTCGAGGCGCAAACGAAGTCCCAAAAAAAGTAAAGAGAATGAGGATGAAAATCCACAAAAGTGTGAAAATTTTAGCACTAAACGCAGATTTTCCAACCATTTCCATGATGAAAATCACTGGCGGAGCTAGGGGGGGGCGAGCTGGTGCTGGCGCCTCCCGTTCCTCCTGTGCTCCAAGGTATTAGTTGTATTTAATTTTTTTTTTTCCTTTACAGCGCCTCCCCACCATCCGTCTCCAGAAAGCTGTAACTGTAAGCGCCTCCTCCGTCTCCATCCGTCTCCCTGTCTCCTGTCCATACGGTTGACTTGACTGGTTTGGTTGAGGATTGAGGAAGAAGATGCGTGGAGTCGTGGAGAAGGAGAAGAGAACTGTTTTTTTTTCTATTAAGTAGAACGGTGTCGTTCTACTTAATAGAGAAAGGAAAAAAAAAATAAAAAAAGGAAACTTTCCATATACTAAAAACTAGAAGCCAGGTATTCCCCAAGCCAAAATCCCTAAATCAGATTGAGAAGCAAAACAAACCTAAGGTTAAACTGCTTCAGCGCCGCAGTGCCCGCTCCATCTCTGCTGCAGCGCCGCAGCACGCAGCCACGCAGGAAGCTTGTTGCTTGGCCAGAGGAGTCCAGACTGTCCAGTCCACACTGGTTGCCAGCAGCAGCAGCAGGCAAGGCAGCACAACAACAGCACCATCATCATTCATCAAATCATCTGTATGTATGTTTAATGTTTTATATGAATTTGTATTTGCTTTGTGATTGATTGCTATTTGCTAAATGGAATCTCTTTGCTTTGCTTGTTTGTCTTCAAGTATCAATTGAATATATTATATATATATATATAATATATATATTAATATTAATATATATAACCGCAAGGCAGCACTAGCTGCACAGCAACAGCACTCAGCAGCATCATCATTCATCATTTAATGTTTTATATAATTGATTATGAAATTATTTTATAGAAATTTTATATATCTATTCTATTGTGGCAAAAAAAGTGATTGTAATTTGTGGCAAAAAAAAGTAATATGATTGATTGCTATGGTTGTGGTGTGGTCCGTGTGGACCTTGTGGTGGCAAAAAAAGTGATTGTATTTGCTTTGTGATTGATTGCTAAATGGAATCTCTTTGCTTTGCTTTGTTTGTCTTCAAGTATCACCTGAATATATATATATATATATATATATATATATATTATATAACACTAACACCCCCATTTCTTTATTTATTTATTTTGAACATCTATAATATTACTAATATGACTATACTTTATGTGTTGTACATTATCATCTAAACAAAGTTATATGTTTAAATTGGATAATTGGATAATTGGATTTATATATATTTTGAAGAATTATTAATTTATGTCATCTTGATCAATTATGTTAGGAGGTTATGGATAAATTTTTAAAACGGAAGATTGAGTCATCTAATATCTCTAGTGAAGAGAATAATAGGGAAAGACCTTCTCGTATGGAGTTCAATCCGAATGATGTTGTTAGTGACCCCGGCCTACGGAAGCCAATGAAGGAATTTGATGTTTCAGTTAGAGATCAAATTCGAAAAGAGTATTTGGTTAGAGGCCCTTGTCAACCGATTTGCCATAGTTATCCTCGCAGAAAGATAGGTAAAGATAATAGATGTTTCCAAATGAAGAGAGATTTGTGCAGCTTGCAAATGAACCAATTTTGCAATATTTTCAACATATGAAGAAGCGTAGGATACAATTGTCTCCTCTGATTCTCACGTCAGATTGTAGTAGTTCAAATGTCAAAAAATAGTTGTTTAATCAGTGCTTATATAATGACATTTTAAACATATATTTATTTAATGATATAAATTTTATTCTCTTACTTGTACTGTTGAGCCTCCCCTGGCTTTTAGTTCTGGCTCCGCCACTGTTTCCATCGATTAATTTCTTCCAATCCCTTCCCGATTTCGTTTTCGGTTACATGTAAGTTTAAGCGATCATTTTATAGCCGGGCATGCCCTTAAATTTGACTTGGTTAATCAATGGTCTAACTTGCTTGAAAAGTCTTCGCAAGGTTCCAGTTTTTCCAGTCGCCCATATCGGCAGTCGACACACGGGTTCTTAATTTGACGGGCTAAACTATCTTTAAATGACAAAGACCAAGCACAAGTGCCTATTAAATTTAATTTCTGATTTATTACAATCAAATTATAAAAACACACGTTTGAGATATAAACTTCGACAAATATCAGTTTTTACTTACTCTATATATACATATATATATATATATATATATTAGTTCTAAAGTAGTAAAATAAAATTATAAAACCTTTTCACAGATTAACTCTTTTAGAAAGAATGTTCAGCAAACGTTTTTAAAAGGACTCCTGAGCTTGACTTCAGTTTCGGTCAACAAGAGGGATTTTAGTCTTTGGTTTCCCATCGGCTTAGGTGTGGTGTTCATATTCTATCGTCCACCATCCCCATTTTCAATATATTTTTCCCTCGTAGTGTTTCGAAAAAAAAAAAAATCATCCAATCTATTCAAAGAGTCTATTTTTTTAAAAAAAATTTGTCACATCCAAAGAGTGCACTTTAGATTTATATATATTACATTATTGTCACTAATTAATTGTTTGGTTGTCAGTAATTACTTGCATATATAGTTCACAATTAAGTTTTAAGTATAAATTTGACAACCAAACAATCAATTATTGAAATAAAAACTTATGAATATATTATGAGGTTCAGTTTAATTAATACCTGGGGTATGGAACAAATTTTGAGACTAAATGCCAGGCTCTTCTTCTTGGAATTCATGATTGCAACCGGTTGAATTTAACGGGGTCGACATTGAGTTGGATTCCCTCCTTTTGGTCAGCATGGTCCGCCCAATTTTAAAAATTCCTTTGCGATTATTTTAGGGACATCTGGGAATCTTTCGAGTTAGCAAGGATGTAGTCCATGTTTATCGAAAAGTAAATGCAATGGCAGATGCTCTAGCAAAAGAGGCAGCGGAAGATCGAATTACCAGAACTTAGACAAATGCGCTATTGCGAACACACATTAAAAGAAACTTTTGTGGTAAGCTTGTCTTGGTAGTCAATGCCCTCATTAATTTCAATAACCAAC